>JAOTQR010034419.1:0-11555 GCA_025774065.1 Solanum ossicruentum | reverse complement strand
GTGCCTAATGTTATTACCAGTATGTTAAATTTTTCATTGGCTTTGATGTGTATGCATGGGTAGGTGCGGCTGACTATTTCTTTCATTATTCTTTTTTTTTGGTTGCTAGTGGGCTTCTTGTGTACCCTGAGTTGTTGTGTGAACCTTTGGTGCCTACCCTTTGTTGAATCTATTGTTGCTAGGAAGTTCATAGGTATTGTTCCATGTCATATTGCATTAGGGCTTGCCTTGTGGCTTGTTGGATTTGATGTGGTGGATTTTGATGTCATACTTAAGGTGCATTGGTTATATGCATATTGTGTTTCGATTGATTTTAGGACCTGTAGAGTTAGATTCAAATTCCCTAATAAACCTGTTCTTGAGTGGTAGTGAAGAGGTAAGCCTATTACTTGTCTTGAGGTACACTTGATCCCTAAGGGTGGCGTTTATCATCTTGTAAGAGTTAGGGGTGTTGAACCTAAGTTATTTCTATTGAGTTGTTACAGTGATAGATGTGTTTTAGATGTCTTCCAAAATTACCTTCTCGGTGTCCCTCTTGAAAGGGAGATAGATTTTGGTATATATCTCCATCCTGGTACCCAACCTATTTCTATTCCCATTTACCGTATGCCCCCGATGGAGTTAAAGGAATTGAAGGAACAATTGAGTGATTTGTTGGAGAAGTGTTTCATTAGGCGTAACTAATCACCTTGGGGTGCACCGATATTGTTTGTGAAGAAGAAAGATGGGTCCCTTAGAATGTGTATTGAGTATCGAAAACTCACTAGGGTCACCATAAAGAATAAGAATCCTTTTCCAAGAATTGATGATTTGTTTGACCAATTGCAAGGAGCTAGTCATTTCTCTAAGATTGATCTTTGGTTCGGGTACCATCAAGTGAAGGTGAGGGAGTGTAATATTCCTAAGACGGCTTTCCGGACTAAGTATGGGCATTATGAGTTTGTTGTGATGTCTTTTGGGTTCACCAGTACACCGGCTATCTTCGTAGATATTATGGGTAGGGTCTTCAAACCCTACCTTGATTCATTTTTTATGGTCTTCATTGATGATATTTTGATCTATTCATATAGTGTGGAGGAGCATATGGGTCATTTGAGGGTAGTGCTACAAAGATTGAGGGAAGAGAAGTTGTATGTTAAGTATGAAAAATGTGAATTTGGTTTAAAAGAGGTTGCCTTCCTAGGTCATGTGGTGTCTGGGGATGGCATTAAGGTGGATCCTAAAAAGACGGATGTGATTTTGAAAATGGTGTTTTAAAGTGTAATGTTGTATTAAGATGGATCCTAAAGGTAGATCTTAGATTCATAGCCCAAAATATAGTAAAACAGTCACAATTTCATAAATCCAAACATAATGTGTAATGAATTTCATAATACCTAAGACCCATGAGTAAATCAACTTTAAATCATGTAATTTAGAGTAAAAAGAAGCTTGGGTATCATGGGTGAAAGGAACCTATGAAAGAAACCCACATACCTTAGCTCTTGCAGAATCCTTGAAGAAGATTGGAGATGAAGACTTGAAGATTGAATGAGAACCTTAGAATCCAGATGAGTTTTGAGACTTGAAATTTGGAGAAGAAATATTGTCCAAGTGTTTGCGAGAATATTTGGGAATGTCTTGGATGATATAAGGGTGAAACAAGGATAAGTATAGAGTATTTTCATGCATGGAAAGGGTTAGGACCAAGACCCAAAAGTCTTGGACCGAACTTGAAAAACTGGACAGAAAATGTACTGAGGTGTGTCGCGCCTGTAACGCTGATTCCTCACTGGAATTCGACACTTTGAAATTTGAAATTCTGAATCGTTCACTCTAAAATTGGGGTTAGACCCTTTTCCCACTCAATTTGACCCTGAAAACAAGAATATGAAGTCGAATTTTTGAAATAATGCATGGATTTTGAAATATATTGAAATTACGATTCCGGGCATTTTCAAAGCACATTTTCGAGCACTTTTTAGGTTTGTTTCAATATCTCTCCCTTGGGACCATTCGTCCTTGAATGTCAAAGAAACATACAAGAGAAGAGTAATCATAAACAGGTCAGCCCCAACAACAATGCAACATTACACTTTGAAACACCATTTTCAAAATCTCAACATAAGTGTAAAATCACCATGAACATTTTCAATATAAACATGAAATGCATGCAAATGACTTAGGGGCTGGAATATGAGATATGAAATCACAAAAAAGAGTTTGACATGTTATCATAAGCTTGAATAGAATGAAAGAGATATGGATATCGCTTCTCCATGCCCTCTCCGGCTTCCCGGTAAAAACTACCATCTTGATCACTCTTTCAAAGGGCCTAGACGAATACTACATCCTTATCGATCAACCTTTACTCATATCTACCCAACTTCTCCACCAAACCTCCTCATAAGTCAACCCATCCTCCACAACGTCCATCACCTCAAGAGTCTTATAACATTCGAATCACTAACACAACTCCTCAATCCTAGAACCATGAAGAACCGGACGAACTATATTCTTGTCCCAAGGAACATCCTATTCATATGCAACCTCACTAATCTTCCTCGACCCCCTATGAAGACTCACAACCATGAACTCAATTCCCTCTTTACCTGGGCAAACCACACTTTTTATGAGTGAAACCTTCAAATAGCCCCAATCACCAACTTTAAATTTAAGATCCTTTCTCCTCTCATCGACATAGAACCTTTGACGACTTTGGACCGTCTTCAACCCTTCCCTAATCATCCTAACCATCTCAAACTTTGGGCCGCCTCCATAACCGGATCTGGTTCCAACATAGCCACCTCTCCAACTTTAAACCACCCAACCAGTGATCTATAATGTCTACCATAAAGAGCCTTAAAAGGAGTCATATCGATGCTAGAATAATAGTTATTGTTGTAAGCAAACCCAATTAATGGAAGATGAACATCCTAACCACAAAGTTCATATTAATCTCTTCCCACTTCCAAATAGGAACCTCTATGTCTTAGGTTAGGTCACCTAGTCTTAGATGTTTGGCTTTGACTTGTTGGCAACTATGCCAACTGGACGCAAATTTTGCAATGTCTTCCTTCATGCCTCCCCACCAATACACATCACTCAAGGCTCTATACATTTGGTAGAATCGGGGTGAATAACATAAGAAGAATTATGGGCCTCAGCGAGGATCCTTTCTCTCAAGCCATCAACAAAAGGCACACCCAACTTACCTTGATACCTAAGGGCACCATCTCCCCCTTGGGAGAAAACCTCCACCTTGCCCTCTTTCACCAAGGCCTTCAATTCTAACAAGGAGGAATCAAGATTTTGCTTTGCTTTTTATCGCATCGACCATTGAAGACTTAGAACCATCAACAATAACACCATCCTTACCAACCCCTTCCAACCTAACTAACAGTCTAGCCAACCGATGGACCTCCCTAGCCACCTACTTATCACCACCATTAACATATGCTACGGTACCCATAGGCACCCTACTTAGAGCACCAATCACAACCTTAGCCTTGTTGGGGAAAATGATGCACACTCACACCATAGTCCTCAAGTAGTTCTAACCACCTTCTTGTTACCCTCGAATGACACCTATCATATCAGCAAACAACATCTCATCCCCCAGTACTTGCAATATACCCCAAATGGTTCACAAGCTCTACATAATTCAATGCTCTGCCACTAGAGGTCACCACAAACATGCCAAGGTAGGGTTTTAAGTCCCTATTCATGAAACCCATAAACATAGCCCGTGCATAAGTCAACCAAACAACTCCATCATTACTCAAATGCTCCTCTCTAGTTCAGAAAGACACTTAGGGATATCACCTAACCTCATCCTTAATTGGAGATAAATACCAGACCAAAATCAATCTTAGAGAAGCATCAAGCCGATCATAGTTGACCAAATGGATCATCCATCCTTAAGCATCATATTACAACCTAATGAGCCCTACACTTATTGGAAGCATGATATGTGAGTAGCCAAACCACCCCAAGGCCTCCAACCCAAACCAATTCCTCAAAGCATCACAATACTCAATAACCCCCTTCCAATCCTCTCGGTAGAGCCAAGATAGAAGTGGACACAAGCTTAACCTTCAAGGTTTTAGAAACTCTATTCACACTCATCGGCCCACTTAAACGAGCCTTATGCGGGGTCAACTAACCATGTGAGAAGCAATAGAAAGAAACCTACTCACAACCTCCGGTAATAACCCGCTAAGCCCAAGAAACGCCTAATAGGCAATGAATTTAAAGGTCTAGGCCGATCTCTAATCACCTTCGTCTCCTTAGGATTCACCTTAATGCTATCTCATGACACCATATGACCTAGAAAGTTAACCTCCTTCAACCAAAAATCACACTTCTCATACTTAGCATACAACGTCTCCTTCCCCAAGTCCACAATATTGCAAAGGAAATTCAAGAGTTCATTTACCACCCAAAATAATTCGAATAAAAATAACTTTGGTTCAACACCCCTAACCCCCACAGATAAAGAATACAACCCTTAGAGATCAAGAATATCATATTACAAGAAATTGACCTACCCCTTTGCAACCACTTACAAGCCCCCACTTAAAGATGGATTTAATAGGGAATCAGAATACAACTCTACAAGCCCTACGTTCAATGGGGACACAACACCATCGAAACTAATCCATCCTAAGCATAGCATCAAAATTTACCACACTAAACCCAACAAGTCACAAGCAAAGACATAATATAATATAAACACGGAACAACACCTATGAACCTTCAAAAAAACAATAGGCTCACCAATGAGATTGACACCAAAGAGAGTTTGTAACACACATGAAATCTACTAGCAACTAAAGGAATAACGAAAGAGATAGTGGCACCTAGACCCATCAATGCAAATACATCAAAGCCAAAAGAAATTTCAACATACCGATAGCAACATCGGGCGCCTCATCCCTCCTTGAGCCTCTTGATCAACATCACCACCTTTACCCTTGTCTTGAGCATAAGGGCAATCTGGAATTTTGTGGCCCATCTCTCCACACCCAAGGCATGCACTCGTGTTCCTCCAACATGTACCACCATGTTTCCTCCCATATTTTGGGTATCTAGGAAGAATCACCCCATCATCGCCTCCTTTACTCTTATTGCGTTTATGAGGGCATTCTTTTACCATATGATCCAACTCTCTACAACCATAATAAGCATCGGAACCTCTCAAGCATGGGCCATCAAGGCGCCTACAACATTTTGGGCACCTAGCATAAGACACCACATCACCTCTACTTTTGGGACTTTGGAACTTTAATTCGATATGGGCCTCTTGGCCTCACTACCTTTCCTCTTTCCACTTGAAGTCTCGAGAGCATTCAGTTATTGTTTGAGGTGGGCTTCCCATTTTGTTGCCTCTTTGGCCACTTCCCATAGAGCATTGAGAATCTCCGTATTAATTACATCACCATCCTTAGTAGCTTAAGACATATCCTGAAATATAAAGGTTAGAGATTAGTAATAAACCCTAGGGGACCTAACTCTATCGTACGACATAGATCATGAATAAGTGAAACATTTCCTAGAACGCCTCATAGACTCCCATTCATAGTCGCGGTGCGCTTCACAACCATGAATAGGACTTTAATCGGTGTGGTGTGTTGGACTTTGAGGATCTAACAATCTAGTGCTTTGATACAAAATTTGTCATGACCCAAGCCTAAGGCCTAGACATGACACGGTGCAAGGGGAACCCGACGGGACCCCAAGCAAGCCTCCTCCAACATCATTACACATCCTTGGTCGCGAAAGCGATAAAATAACAACAAAAGAGTAGAAATAGGGATAAGCAGGGCTAAGGGAAATCATTCATATCATAGTAACAAGAGTCAAGAGAGAGAGTCAATGCTCATAACATTACGCATGATATGTCCAACAACACCTCTAATACGTAGATAAAAGTGGGGGCCAAGACAAGCAATCGGGCTCACACTTATAGTCAACATTTAAATAATAGAAAGATAGTTCTAGAACATAGTAAGAGATCATAAGCAACGTCCCCGAAATGGAGGACTCGCCAACAAGCTTGAGTGGAAGCATACTAGCCATGTGGATGAAGATGCTCAAGCAGGGCTCCAATTCCTAGATAGTGACATCATGTAGGCATAGAGTATGCGGTAGTATATTTGAATATACTAAATATGTAGGATGCAATGCAACACTAGATAAACATCATACATAAAATGTATAATAATACTCAATAGATAGCATAATAGTAATATGGCATGTATGAATGATGCTTGTAGTAAAGTCATTCTTATATAGAACATAATACATGTATAGGAAGTGACCATCAATAAAGAATATCCAAGGCCTACCACCTTCTTGGAGAGGCGAATAAGGTACAAACCCCCCAAAATAGTTAATGAGGTACCAACCCCTCAATATGGTTACCCGGTACTCCCACCCCCGCTCCCCGTACTAGGGATCAAGGTATGAACCCCTCGATGCGGTTAATGAGGTATCAACCCCTCAATATGGTTATACAGGCCTACTACCCCCCGTACTAGGCAACCAAGGTACCAACCCCACGATGTAGTTACCTAGGCCTATAACCCCCGAAGCTAGGCTTGGTCAACTCACAACACTATATAAACAATACCATATACATACATTCATTTCATTATTGTTTCATCATTATGCAGTCATTCAACTCATAAGACATTTATTGAGCCTTCAATTCCTCAAGTAACCATAACCGAATATTTTATCAAACACTTGGCGGGTGTGCAGTGCAAGTGTAAAACCATGCGATTCAAGAATATTATCATACTAGAAAATCCAATGTGAATCAATAGATACTTGGTAACACCCTCAAGCAATATACATCAAAACCCTTCATCCAATCTCACAATAGATCTTAGATTCATAGCCCAAAACATAGTACAACAGTCACAATTTAATAAACCCCAATATAGTGTGCAGTGAATTTCATAATACCTAATACCCATGAGTAAATCAACTTTAAATCATGTAATTTAGAGTAAAAGGAAGCTTGGGTATCATGGATAAAAGGAACCCATGAAAGAAATCCATATGCCTTAGCTCTTGGTAAATCCTTGAAGAAGATTGGAGATGAAGACTTGAAGCTTGAATGAGAACCTTAGAATCCAGATGAGTTTTAGAGTTGATATTTCGAGATGAAATATTATCTAAGTGATTAGGAAAGTATTTGGGAATGTCTTAGATGATATAAGGGTAAAATAAGCTAAGTATAGATATTTTCATGCATGGGAAGGCTTAGGCCCAAGACCCAAAAGTCTTGGACCGAGCTTGAAAAACTTGATAGAAAATGCTCTGAGGTGCGTCGTGCCTGTAACACAGATTCATCAGTAGAATTCGACACTTTAAAATTTGAAATTATGAATCTTTCACTCTAAAATCAAGGTTAGATCCTTTTCCCACTCAATTTGAATCCCTGAACAAGAATAAGAAGTCAGATTTTCGAAATAACACATGAATTTTGAGGTATATGAAAATTATGATTCTGGGAATTTCGAGGCACATTTTTGACACTTTTTGGGGTTTTTTCAATATGCCTTGTGTTGATGGCTTGAGAGAAAGGATTCTTGATAAGGCTCATGGTCTTTCTATTCCATTCACCCTCGTTCTACCAAAATGTATAGAGATTTGAGGTATGTGTATTGGTCGGGAGGTATGAAGAGGGACATTGCCAAATTTATTTCTGGTTGTCATAGTTGTCAACAAGTCAAAGCCGAGCATCAAAGGCCGAGTGGTCTAGTCCAAGATATATAGATTCCCACATGAAAGTGGGAGGAAATTAATATGGATTTTTTGGTTGGGTTGCCAAAGACTAGAAAGGGTTTTGATTCAATTTGGGTTGTGGTTGATAGAATTACGAAATCGGCTCACTTTCTAATGGTTAAAATCACATATGGGGCTGAAGCTTATGCTAGGTTGTACATTCATGACTTGTGAGAATGTATGGGGTGTCTTTGTCCATCATATCGGATCATGGGGATCAATTTACTTCACATTTTAAGAGGTCCTTTCAAAGGGGTCTTGGTACAAGAGTTAAACTTAGTACGACCTTTCACCCTCAAATGGATGGCAAAGCCAAAAGAACTATCCAAATATTTGATTACATGATTAGGGCTTGTGTAATGGAGTTTAAGAGTAGTTTTGATGATCATCTTCCATTGATTTAGTTTGCATATAGCAATAGTTATCATTCTAGCATTGGTATGGCCCCTTTTGAGGCTTTCCATAGTAGACGTTGTAGTTCTCATGTTGGGTGGTTTGAGGTTAGAGAGGTGGATTTTTTGGGACCATATCTAGTTATAGAGGCTCCTGAGAAGGTTATGATGATTATAGAAAGGTTGAAGATAGCCCAAAGTCGCCAAAAGTCCTATGCCGATGTGAGGAGAAGAGAACTTGAATTCAAAGTTGGTAATTAGGTCTATTTGAAGGTTTCAATAATGAAGGGTGTGGTTTATTTTGGTAAGTAGCACAATTTGAGTCCAAGATATGTAGGTACTTATAGGGCAATGAGGAAGATTGGCAAGGTAGCTTATGAGTTGGAATTGCTTAGTGAAATGGATTTGGTTCATCCAGTATTTCATGTTTCCATGTTGAGGAAGTGTGTGGCTGATCCGTATGCTATTGTTCCATTATTATGGGTTTAGTTGAATACAACGTGGCTTATGAGGAGCTTCCAGTAGAGATATTGGATAGGCAAGTGAAGAGGCTAAGGAACAACGACGTTGCTTCCGTTAAGGTCCTTTGGAGGAATCAACGAGTCGAAAGTGCTACATGGGAGACCAAAGTAGACATGCAAAAGCAATATCCTTATTTTTTCCACTCTATTCAAGCCTAAGGTATTTCTCTATATCCCCTATGATATTTCAAGTCTATGCTCAACCCATGACTTTTGCATGCATTCATGTTTAGATTGACAATTTCATGATGATTTTACACTTATGTTGAGATTTTTTGAAATGATGTTTAAGTGCATTGTTGCATCCTTATGTGGGCTGAAATTGTCATGTTTACGTCTCTCATATATATTTCATGGAAATTTAATGACAAATGTTCCCAAGGGGGAGATATTGAAACGACCCCAAAAATGCTCGAAAATGTGCCTCAAAAGTGCTTGGAATTGTAATTTCCATATGTCTCAAAATCCATGCGACATATCAAAAATCCAACTTCATATTCATGATCAACGGGAGAAATTGAGTAGGAAATTGGTCTAACCCTGATTTTAGAGTGAATGAATCATAATTTCAAATTCCCAAAAATCGATTTCCGAAGAGATTTTCGTACCCTAGGTGCGCCTCGGTGTAATTTTGTGCCCAAGTTTTAGTTCTATCCAAGACATTTGGGTCTTAGGCCTAAGTCTTTCCATACATAAAAAATATAGATACTTAGCCATATTTCACCTTCATATCATATATGACATTCTCCAAAACCCTCTCAAACCCTTAAATTAATATTTCTCTCAAACTTTAAGTGTCCAAATCTCTTTTGGATCTTAGGGTTTTCATTCAAGCTTCAAGTCTCCATTTTAAATCTTCTTCAAGAAATTCTCCAAAGTTAAGGTATGTGGGTTTCAATCATATGGTCCTTTCACCCATGGAGCTCAAGCTTCCTTTTTACCTAAATTGCATGATTTAAAGTTGATTTATTCATGGGTCTTACTTATTATGAATTTTATTGCACACTATGTTGGAGTTTCATGAAGTTGTGATAGATTTAGAATGTTTTGAGCTATAAATCTAAGATTTATTGTGAGATTTGATAAAGGATTTTGATGTATATTGCTTGAGGGTGTTACTAAGTATCTATTGATGGTTTTACACTGAATTTTCTCGCATCATTTCACTCTTGAAATGCATGGTTTTACACTAGCACTACACACCCACAAAGTGCTTGATAAAATGTCTGGTTATGATTTCTTGAGGAATTGAAGGTCCAATGCATGTCTTATGAGTTGAATGACTATATGATGATGAAAGGATTGTATGTATATGATATTATCTCTGTAGTGTCGGGGATTGACCAAGCCTCACTCGGGAGGTTGTAGGCCTAGGTAACCTTGTTGAGGGCTTTGTACCTCGATTGCCTCGCTTATAGGTGTTAGGATTGGTGCAACCATGTCGAGAGGTTGGTAGCTTGATAACCATGTTGAGGGGTTTGTACTTCATCAACCATTTTGGGGGATTTGTACTCATGAACCATATTGAGAGGTTTGTAACTCATCAACTAATTGAGGGGTTCGTACCTCATTCGCCTCTCCAAGGAGGTGGTAGGCTTTGGATATTCACTATTAATTATCTCTACTTACACATGTATTATGTTCTATATAAGCATGATTTTACTTCAAGCATCATTCAGACATGACATATTGCTAAATGCTTATTCATTGCCCATGTTATGCATTTTTTATGGTGCTTATCACTTGTTGCATTGCATAGTACATTCAAACGTGCTAACACATATTCTATGCCTACATGATGTCACCATGTAGGAACCGGAGCCCCACTTCAGCATTTTCCTCTACGTGGCTAGTGCGAATTCGTTCAAGCTAGTTGGTGAGTCCTTCATTCCCAGGATAATATCTATAATCTCATGTTATGTACTAAGACTATCTTTCTTCTATGTATATATTGACTATAAGGGTGAGCCCGGTTGCTTGTCTTGGCCCCCACTATTATCTATGTAGTAGAGGTGTTGTTGGAGATGTTATGTATTGTGCCTTGACTCTTTTGCTTGATGTTGATGTTATGAAAGCTTTCCTTTAGTCCCTTTTGCCCTATTTCTAATTTCATTACGTTGTTTAATTATTTCCGTGACAAATGATGTGTAATGATATGTTAAGAGGATTCTTTGGGGTACCTTTCAGATTCCCTATCTGTTGTGTCATGTATAGGCCCTAGGCTTGGGTCATGACATCCCTCTTGGGAACATTCATCCCCAAATGTCAAAGAAGTGTAAAGAAGAGAAGTAATCATGAAGATTTCATTCTCACATGAATGCAACAAATATACTTAAACATCATTTTCAAAAACTTCAACATGAATGTCAAAATCACCATAAACTTGTTAGCATAAACATGAATACATGCAAATGACATAAGTGTTGAAACTTAAGATTTGAAATCATATATGGGAACTTAAATTTATCCTTAGGCTTGAGTAGAGTGGAAGAGATGTGGATATCGCTTTCTCATGTCCGCCTCGACTTCCCATGTGGCACTTTCAACTTGTTGGTTTCTCCAAAAACTTTGACGGAAGTTACATCTTTGTTTCTCAACCTCTTCACTTATCAATCAAAAATTTCTACCGAAACCTCCTCATAAGCCAAATTATCTTCTACCACACCCATAACATCCAAAGGAACTATAGCACTAGGGTCACTCACACACTTTCTTGCCAAATGGGCAACTCCAACTCATAGGTCACTTTACCAATCCTCCTCAACACTCTTTAAGGACCCACAAACCTTGATCTCAATTTACCCTTCTTGCCAAATCAAACTACACCCTTCATGGGTAAGACATTCAAATAGACCCAATCACCAAC
>JAOTQR010034408.1:0-15885 GCA_025774065.1 Solanum ossicruentum | reverse complement strand
AAAGAAGATAATAGTTATTAGGAGTGTTATTAATAACCTTACATGAAGTTTTTATACTTGTCTTTTGACAGATCATGTAGTTTGAAGAACTCATCCTCAAAGAAAGGTAAAGATGTATAAGCAATGGAAAATTTTTGAAGCACAGGAAAAATGCATTTCATATTTAAGAAATTCCTTAAAGATATTCTAGTTTTTCTTTTACTAAGAGTTAAAAAATATAATATCATACAATTTGTATGTTTTATTTTTGTAATGTTACATAATATCATTCTTTATAGTTAACTATGAAATTTAATATGAATGAATATAATCAATTTGTATTTTCATGTGTGCATGTACTTGTGTGAGTGTATGCACTTTTGCTAATCTGATTTATGGTTATATTTAAAGTTTTAATACTAGAATTGAAGGGAGCCTTGGAGTAACTAGTAAAGTTGTTATCAGGTGACCAGAAGGTCATGGGTTCAAACCTTGGTAACATCCTCAGAAAAATGCAAGGTAAGTCTACGTGTAACAAATTCTTGTGGTCAAGCCCTTCCCCGGAAGTGCCTGAAAATAGGTATAATGACCGGATATTTATCGTCGTTAAAGGTGTTTTAATGACCGAGTTTAATCCGATCGTTAAACTGTTAACGGTGAAGCTTTTAATGATGGATGACAATGAAATTTTTACTAGTCGTTACTAACTAATAACGACCGAATTTATACTTTTGGTGACGGAATGTTTCCTCGTTAAAGACCTATTTTCTTGTAGTGGATTTAGAAGTGCATCAAGAAGTAGTAAACACATAAATCTAAGGGATGGGAAAGTAGGAGTTACGCTATGGGGATGTTACAAGGGTAGGGATTAGCATGATCCACATAGCACATATCATATAGCACATAGAAACTAAGGGGTGGGTAAGTATGACTCACGCTATGGGGATAGATCGGGACTTAGGACTTTTCATATTTCCACATCATATCATAACATGCATCATAATATCCACATTCAATAGATAACCATAACCATAATCTCCAAATACAAACCAATAGCATATATTTGTACAAGAGTCTACACGTTGTCCAACAATGCCTCTATCATAAAATAGGATGGGGGCTAAGACATGTCCCAGGCTCACCCTCAAAGTAAATATAATAAAGGTGGTAGCAACATAATAGGTAGATGGATGATGGCTTGTCCTTGTATGATATGACTCACCACAACAACTTTCATGAATCCGACTAGACATCAAAAGGTGGATGGATATAGTCTCTGGCCCCTACGTAGTTAGATCATGTAGGAAAAGGTATGCATTAGTAGATTTGAATATACTAAGTATGCGGGCATGCAATGCATATGAACTTATTAAACCTACATTCAATGTTAGATGAGAAGGGCATAATTTAGAAAGAAGTATATAAGCAAAGATGAGTAATATATCAATATGCCATGAAATTCATTATGCATGCAATGCCATAATTCTTCCATATAGAGGGGATGTGACCATAACTGACATCTCAAACTCATGCGAGCTATTACATGAATTTTCTCGATGAAAGAATCTCATTGGGTGAGAGAAGATTACTTGTCAAAGGTAATCAACACCACACCTTACGACCTGGTATTTCAGTGTGATGGCCACCTTCCTTACGACCCGATCATTTTGGAAGGATTTCCATATCATATCATATCATAGTTGTGTCCATACCTTACGACCCAATCATTTTGGTAAAGGTTACCATATACCTATACTGGTACATAGCTCAAGAAAAAGGAAGAGGACCCTTCGGATAGCCCTAAGCCTCCAATCCCATTCGGTGCTAAGTCATCATCCCACAAGAATATATATATACATGCTTTCAAAAGAGGCATAAGCCCTTTTATATCATTTTAATGCAAACTTAGGTTTAAAAACCAAACATTCTTCATAATAATGCACACTTGGGCTCAAAACCCAAATCATACTTCAATTCACACTTTCATGGATAGGAATTTCGCATAGTATGGGCAATAGAGATTCAAACTTAAATCAACAATACAATATCAAATTCAAGTAAATCCATAAATAAACCACCATTTAAATCACAATTTACATTACCCATGCTTAAATCAAACTTTAAAGGGGACATGCATATTCAAATCTTCATAACATCAACGCAATTCTTCATATTAGGGCTTACATCACTTTAAGAACAACAATTAAACATAGCCCATATCTCAATTTAATCAAATAAACAATAATTTAAAAGGCCCATGTTTAAACTAAACTCAATTTCATAAAATCAAGTGTAAAAGAGTTTGGCGTCTTCATAGTTTAAAGGGAAAATTAATCAACCCCACATACCTTAGATAACCAAGAAGAAATAGATTGAAGAAGAAGACCCTTGCTTAAGCTCCAAGACAATTCTCTAAGGCTCACTTGAAGGGAGTTCTTTTGATGAGAGTTTGAATAATTCTAAGTATATGAATTGAATCTGAATAAGAATATATAGAAGAGTATAGGTCATTTGAGAGGCTTAGGATAGGTTAGAAAGTCATAAAAAACCCTTAGGAATGGCCAAAATTAAAAGAAATCCATTAGTAAAATAGATGTCAAAAAGTTGCCAGGGGTCCCACAAAGGGGCCTCATAGACCATGCAGAGGTCACACGGACCGTTTAGCCATCCATGTGGATTCACTTATTCAAATTCTCCATTGATGAAGTTCCAAGACGGTGATTCTATACTTAGAAAATTTCTGGACCAACACCCATACGGGACACCATATGACCTGTGTAGGGGTCACACGGCCCGTGTGAGGTTCATGTGTTACGTGCCTATGCCAAAATGTAGTTTTCAAGGCCAAGGCTAATCTCACGATCCACCACATGAGCAGTGAAGTGTCGGACAAGCCGTGTCAGGTTTATATGATAAATGCTTGGTCTTGAGCTCCAACTTAAGGCCAACATTCTACATACATGGACAAAGGCCAGCTCAAGGTTCCTCCACATAGCTCGTAGAGGTACCCATGTGGTCTTACCTTAGTCAAACACATGCCAAAACAAAATTTCATGCACCATTAAGGCCTTACAAGGTCTAGGTCCTTACAACCTCACAGTCTGAAACTGACATAAAACCCTGCTAAAGTCTATCGAAGTTATCTCGGCGGCTACCCCAAGGGCTATATGGTACAAACCTCTCTATAAATACCCCTGTAGACTACTTCCATGTCATGACTAGAAATCCAATAGGTTGAATAGCCAAAATTGATATACACTACTTCATGGCTAGGTTAGTGAATTTGTAAAAGGTATAAGCAACTCCATACACTCTGATAAGAAATCATACGCTCCATCACTAGGGGTACTATCGAATCTCAAGGGAGCCAATCATACAAACATCTCAAATCTCTTCTTGTCACGACCCAAGCCTAGGGCCTAGACGTGACTGACAAATGTGGAACCCAAAGGAACCCCAAAAAACCCTCATAGCATATCATTACATATCCTTGGTTGCGGAAGTAATTAGAATGACAATAAGAGATAAATGTAAACAAGGGGAAATTGGGACTAAGGATAAACTTCCATATCATAAACATCAAGAGTCAATAGAGTCAAGCTCATAGCATAGATACATAACATGTCCAATACCTCTACTACTTAGATAAGAGCGAGGGCCAAGACAAAGTAACCAGGCTCACCCTCATAGCCAATACATAAGTCAAAGAGAGAAAGTCTCAATACATAGCAATAGACTATAAATAACATCCCCGGAATGGAGGATCACCAACAAGCTTGATAGAAGTCGTACTAGCCATATAGAGGAGGATGATCAAGTGATACATCGGTTCCTACATGGTGATATCATGTAGGCATAGATTATGTATTAGTACATTTGAATGTACTAAGGATTTAGGCTGCAATACAACTGGAGGTAGGTATCAAGGCAAAATGCATAATCATAAGTAATGAATAGCATACTGACTATATGGCATGTATGAATGATGCTTGAAGCAAAATCATGCTGATATAGTTCATAATGCGAGTGTGAGGAGTGACCATTATAGAGCAAGCCAAGGCCTACCACCCC
The DNA here is from genome assembly GCA_025774065.1 of Solanum ossicruentum. Classification (NCBI taxonomy): domain Eukaryota; kingdom Viridiplantae; phylum Streptophyta; class Magnoliopsida; order Solanales; family Solanaceae; genus Solanum; species Solanum ossicruentum. The sequence continues at coordinate 11,835 of JAOTQR010034408.1, read as the reverse complement.
CTCGGATAGGCGTATGAGGTACGAACCCCTTCATGGGGTTGATGAAGTACAAACTCCCCTGCCGAGGCTGATGGAGTACAAACCCCCCACCGAGGTTAATGGAGTACAAACCCCCATCAAGGTTACCCACTTGAGCTACGCAACCAAGGTACCAACCCCTCGATAGGTTAGCCGGGCCTACAAATCCCTCCCCCCCAGCTAAGCTTGGTCATCCCCAACAATATATATATATATATATATATATATATATATATATATATATATGCACTCCTTTTATCATCATACATATACTTTCCTTTTCATCATTATTCCATCATCATTCATCATCATATAGTCACTCAACTCATAATACATGCATATTACCTTCAATTCCTCAAGAATCCATAACCACACATTTTATAAAACACTTAGAGGGTGTGTAATGCTAGTGTAAAATCATACAATTCAAGAGTGAAATCATGTTAGAAAAATTAGTGTAAAGGCATTGTTAGATACTTAGTAACACCCTCAAACAATACACATACAGACCCTTCATCAATCCTCTCCATAGACCTTAGATTCATGGCCCCAAACATAGCAAAATAGTCACAATTTCATAAATCTCAACATAATGTGCAGTGAATTTCATAATAAATTAGTTCCGTGAGTAAATCAACTTGAAATCATGCAATTTTTAAGAAAAGGAAGCTTGGGGATCATGGGGGAAAGGAACCCATGAAAGAAATCCACATACCTTAGCTTTGGAGATAAATTTGATGAAGATTAGAGATGGAGACTTGAAGCTTGAGAGGAAATCCTTAGATCCGGAGAGCGTTTTGAGATTTGAGTTTAGGAGATAAAATATTGGCTAAGCTTTTGAATGAGTATTGGAGAATATTTAGAATGATATGAGGGTGAAAAATAGCTAGGTATAGGCATATTTATGTTTGGGGGACACTTAGGCCCAAGACTTAAAAGCCTTTGACCGCAAGAAAAATAACTGAGTAGAATTTACACAGGTTCATATCTGGTATGTGATGTGGAACTATCATGGAGGACAGATTTACATTGGACCGTGATAGCAACGCATCGTGGCACTATCGCGGATCGATTCTGGAAATCAAAATTTTGAAAATTTGAAATTGCTATTCGTTTGGTCTAAAATCGGGGTTAGACCCTTTATCACCTAATTTTGATACCATGAACAAGAATATAAGGTTGAACTTTTGATATCGCACATGAATTTTGAGAATATTAAAATTACAATTCTAGGCACTTTCGAGGCACATTTCGGGCACTTTTTGGGGTCGTTTGACTTCTGCTCAAGTGTGGACATAACAAGACTAGTACGAAATGGAGGCATCAATAATTTGGGAAGTGCAATAAATGGAGAAATAGCCAATCCTTAATGATGTGAACCAGAACTTGACCAAGGTATCTTAGGGAAATCATAGAAGTCATAGGAGGATTCGTTGGGACTGAGGAAGGACCCATATGGTGAAACACCCCAAAGCGTACTTCGAAAATGCCCATAATCGTAATTTTTATGTATCTCAAATTCGTGTATGATATCAATAATTCAACTTCATATTCTCGAATAGGGAAAAATTGAGTGGGAAATGGTATAACCTATAAGTTGTGAACGATAGCTCCACGATGCATACCCATCACAGAGAAGTATTAATTCTTCCTTATTTTCTCTATATTGGCCAAGGGTATTGGGGTCACAGTCTCATTCCCATTTATGCATCAAAACAGTTAAACTTAGCCATTTTTTAACTCTATTTCACTCAAAAACCCTCTCTAAAATCTCTCCAACACTTTATCAAAATTTCTATTAAAATTCCAAGGATTTCAAGAGTGACATTGGAACTCAAGGATTCTCTTAAAGCCCTAACCTCTCTTCAATTTCATCTCCAGAAAACCTAAGTTCGAGGTATGTAGGTTTCATCCATTGTGTCCTTTCACCCATGGAGCCCAATCTCCCTTTTCATGAAAATTACATGTTTTCAAGTTGTATCATCTATGGGTGCCTCTTACTATGGATTTTGATTATAAATTATGTAGGGGTTTAATGAAATATTGATTGATTATCCATGTTTATCTATATCAAGCTTATACTATGAATTGGTTTTATCGATTCAAACTATGCATGTTTTGAACTATGAAACTACGATCTATTACGAGATTTGATGATGGATTTCAAGGAATCTTAGATGAGAGTTTTACTATGTGTTTCTAGGTTGATTTACATTGAGTTTTCTCATTTTATTTCACTCTTGAATTGCATGATTTTGAACTAGCATTATGAACCCACCAAGTATTTGATAAAATATCTTGACACGGATTCTCAAGTTATTGATGATCTATTACATGGTTTATAAGTCAAGTGACTTTATGATGATTAAGGGGTTTCATGTATGCATTGAATTCATGAAAAGTATCTATAGCGTGGAGAGTAGACCACACGTTGTTGGGTGGTGACCTGTCCAATCACCTTATTGAGGGGGTGATATGCCTCAATCACCTTATTGGAGGGTGACATGCCCAATCATCATGTTAAGGGGTGGATATTTAGACCACCTTATTTGGGGTGGCATGCTCAATCACCATATTGAGGGGTGGATACCTTGACCAACCTATTGGGGGATGACATGCCCAATCACCATGATTAGAGGTGGATACCTCGATCACCTTGTTGGGGGGTGACATGCCCAATCACCATGTTGAGGGGTGGATACCTCGACCACCTTACAAGGGTATGACATGCCTTGGATTCCAAGTAGTATTTGCTTAGTCTATGTTGGTTATAGTCTCTTCCCACACATGTAACCTATATTTTGCAAGTTATATGATTTACAAGCATGTTTTACTTCAAGCATTGTTCATGCATGCCATATTGATATTATACCTATCAATTACTTATAATTATGCATTTTGACTATGTTAGCATATGTATTGTTGCACTGCAACCTACATACTTAGTACATTCAAACATACTAATGCATACTCTATGCCTACATGATATTACCAAGTAGGAACCGGAGCACCTCTCGATCATTCTCCACAAGGAAAGTTTTGGCAGTTCAGAAGATAAGCTTTGGTGAATCCTCAAGTCTGGGGACACTAGCTATGCTACTCTTACTATTTGATATCTCTTTGTATTGAACACTTGGTACTATAAGGGTAAGCCCGGAAAGTGTCTTGGCACCCGCTCAAATCTATGTTAGAAATGTTGTTGGAATATCTTATGTACTTATGTTATGAGCTTGAATCTCTTATGCTTTTATGATTATAAAAGACTTACCTTAGGCTTGCTTCCCTTTTATTATACCATTTGTTGTTACGCGACCAAGGATGTGTGATTAATATGCTAAGAGGCTTGTTTGGGGTTACTTCTGGTTCCCCATTCATCGTGTCATGTCTAGGCCCTAGGATTGGGTTATGTAAAACTTGATATAAGAGCACTAGTTTGTTCATAGTCCTCGAAATCTAACACATCATGTCGATTAGAGTCCTATTCATAGTTATGAAGCACGCCACGACTATAAATGGGAGGCTATAAGCCTTTTAGGAAATGCTTCAATTCTTCATGGTCTATATCGTGCTTTAGATGTATGTCTAAGGCTTTTTCCCTTAAAAAATGCTCTTTGCTCTTCTAGATCATGCCAATTCCAAGAGTGAGACTAAGGAGAGCCCGTAGCCTGAGGAGAAACTGGCTCCTCCCGCTCCTCAAGGTGGAGAGGTGGCATAGGATGATCACTAGGATATGCCATTACAATGTTGGCTCATGTTATGACCAACCAAATTCACTAAGGGATCCAAGCCCCTGATGCTCCCACTCCGGCTTCTAGGTTGAGGGATTTCACTGGGATGAACCCACCGGAGTTCCATGGATCCAAGAGGCATAAAGATCCCAAGAGTTCATCAATGAGGTGTACAAAGTGCTATTTATCGTAGGGGTTAATTTGGAGGAAAAGGTGGAGTTGGCGGTCTACCAACTCAAACGGGTGGCTCAAATTTGGTTTACACAATGAAAGTCGGAGAAGAGAGATGATGATGCTATTCAGTGGGAGGGTTTCAAAGCTGCATTTTTTAATTGGTTCTTTCCTATCAAGCTAAGGGAGGATAAAATGATGAATTTTATGAACGTTAAGCAGGGTTCCATGAGTGTGAGGTTGTATGCCCTCAAGTTCAATCAACTCTACAAGTATGCTCCACAATTGTTTGCCGAGCCGAGATTAAGAATGAACAAATTTGTGTCGGGTATGTCCGACTTGGTTAATGAGGAGTGTCGTACCTCCATGCTAGTAGGTGATAGGGATTTTTCCTGTCTCATGATATATGTCAAATAACTAGAGGGGGGAAAGCTTAGAAACAGAAGAAGAGGTGAGTCCAAGAGAACTCGTTTTGAAGGTGGTTTCCAAAGATCTAAGGGTGGCCAATTTCCTCAAGGCCACAAGTTCTAAGGACAAGGGTCTTTCATTGCTTCTAATAGAAGGTTTGCTAATGATAATCTGAGATTCCAAGGTGGTGGTGGTGGGGTGCCTAACCTTATGTGCCAAAGATGTGGTAGGAACCATAATGGCCTATGTTTAAAGGACTCTAATTCTTGCGATGGTTGTGGTGAAGTGGGTCATAAGGTGATTGATTGTACTCATACTCAAAACAAAGGTAGAGATGGTCATCCACAAGGATAAGGTGCAAATACGGATTAAAGGGGAAGAGAAGGCCAACGAGGGGGTGCTCCAAGACAAAATAGATTCTATGCTTTTCAAGGGAGACAAGGGGTGCATGAGGTGTCCAATGTCGTCACCGATATGTTTAAGGTTTTTGATTTTTATGTGTATTCTTTGATAGACTTGGGTGCCACTCTTTCTTTCATTACTCCTTTTGTTGCCAAAAAGCGTCATATTAGTCCCGAATTATTGTGCAGACCTTATGAAGTTTCAACCCCCATTGGTGACTCCATTGTTTCTAGCAGAGTCTATAAAATTTGTGCCATATTTATTTTGCATAAAATCTTGCCTTGTGATTTTGTTGAATTAGATATGGTAGATTTTGATGTCATTCTTGGGATGGATTGGTTGCATGCATAGTATTCTTCTATTTATTGTAGAACCCATAGGTTTAATTCTAATTCTCTAATAAGCTCGTCCTTAAGTGGGAAAGTTGTGAGGTGGTGATCAAAGGTATGTTCATTTCTTTCCTTAAAGCCCAAAAGTGAATTTCTAAGGGTTGTCTCTATCATCTTGAGAGAGCTAGGGATGTTGAGTCCAAATTCCTTCCTATTGAGTTGGTTCTTGTGGTTAATGAGTTTCTTCATATCTTTCCTGATGCACTTCCCGGTATTCCTCCAGAAATCAAAATAGACATTGCTGTAGATCTCTTTCCCGATACTCAACCCATTTTTATTCCCCTTTATCGTATGGCCCCGACGGAGTTGAAGGAGCAATTGAGGAATTTGTTGGAGAAGGGTTCTATAAGTCCTAGTAAATCACCTTGGGGTGCACCAGTGTTGTTTGTGAAGAAAAAGGATGGTTCTCTTAGAATATTCATTGATTACAAGCAACTTAATATAGTCACCGTAAAGAACAAGTACCCACTACCAAGGATTGATGACATTTTTTATCAACTTCAAGGGGCTAGTCACTTTTCTAAAATTGATCTTCGATTCGGGTATCACCAGGTGAAAGGAGGGAGTGTGACATTCCCAAGACGGCTTTCCGGACTAGGTATGGGCACTTTGAGTTTGTGGTTATGTCCTTTGTTGTTGACTAATGCACCGGCTATATTTATTGATCTTATGAATAGGGCCTTTGAACCCTACCTTGACTTGGTTGTGGTGGTTTTCATTGATGGTATCTTGATTTATTCCCATAGTGAGGAGGAGCAGGTGAATCATTTGAGGGTGGTGTTGCAAATCTTGAGGGAGGAGAGGTTGTATGATAAATATAAAAAATATGAGTTTTGGCTGAATTAGGTTGCTTTTCTAGGGCATGTGGAGTTGGATAATTGCATTAATGTGGATCTTAAGAAGACGGAGGTGATTAGACATTGGCCTAGACCTTTGACTCCATCGAACATTAGAAGTTTCTTAGGTTTGGCAGGTTATTATCGGAGGTTTGTGAATGGTTTCTCTTCTATTGCTTCTCATATGACTAAGTTGAAACAAAAGAAGGAAAATTTTGTATCGACCGATGAATGTGAGAAGTGCTTCCGAACTTTGAAAGATAAGCTTGTCTCCACTCCAATCTTGTCACTACAGGAAATGTTGCAAGGATTTGTTTTATATTGTGATGCCTCAAAAATTGGTTTGGAGTGTATTTTTATGCAAGGTGGTAAGGTGATAGCATATGCTTCTAGACAACTTAAGGTACATGAGAAGAAGTATCCCACCTATGATCTTGAATTGGCGGCCATAGTATTTGCTTGGAAAACTTGGCGTCACTACTTATATGGCGTTCATGTGGATGTGTTTACCGACCACAAGAGCCTCCTATATATGTTCACCCAAGAAGATCGTAAGTTGAAACAAAGAAGGTGGTTAGAGCACCTTAAAGATTATGATTTGAGTGTGAATTATCACCTCGACAATGCTAATATTGTGGACGATGCTTTAAGTAGGGTTTCTATGGGTATTATCTCATGTTGATGATGATGGCAAAGGTGTGCTAGAGAAGCTAACTAGTTGGCTGGATTGGAGATTAGGTTGGATGAAGTTTGATAATGGTGGTGTAGTGGTTGTTGATGGTTTTAAGTCTTCCTTGATTGAGGAGGTAAAGGCAAAACAAGATCTGGACCCTTCCTTGCTAGAGTTGAAGGCCTTGGTGAAAGATGGTAAAGTGGAGGTTTTCTCCCAAGGGGAAGATAGTGCTTTTAGGTACCAACTTAGGTTGTGTGTACTACATGTGGATGACTTGAAAGAATTGATTTTGAAGGAGGCGCATAATCCATCCTATTCCAGTCACCCCAATTCTACAAGGATGTGTAGAGACTTGAGGGAGGTGTATTGGTGGGGTGGTATGAAGAGAAACATTGCCAAGTTCATATCCGGATGTCACTATTGCAAACTAGTGAAAACCGAACATCAAAGCCCAAGTGGCCTAGCCAAAGATATAGAGATTCCTACTTGGAAGTGGGAACAGATCAACATAGATTTTGTGGCTGGGTTGCCTAAGACTATGAAACATTTTGACTCTATTTGGGTTATTGTAGATAGAATGACAAAGTCGGCTCACGTACTACTGGTCAAAACTACTACTTATGGTCACAAAGATTATGTCAAGTTGTATATACATAAGTTGGTTAGATTGCATGGGGTGCCTTTGTCTATCATTTTTTATCATGGTACTCAATTCACTTCTCACTTTTGGAGGTCCTTCCAAAGAGGTCTTGGTACAAAGGTTAAACTTAGCACGGCTTTTCATCCCCAAACGGATGGTCAAGCTGACAGAACTATCCAACCTCTTGAGGATATGCTTAGAGCTTGTGTTTTGGAGTTTAAGGGTAGTTGGGACGAACATCTTCCACTCACTGAGTTTGCTTACAACAATATCTACCACTCAAGCATTGGTATGGCTCCTTTTGAGGCTCTTTGTGGTAGGCATTGTAGATCCTCGATTGGGTGGTTTGAAGTGGGGGAAATGACTTTGCTAGGTCCGGATTTAGTCATGGAAGCCTTGAGAAGCTAAGGTTGATAAGGGAGGATTACAAACAGCCAAAGTAGACAAAATTCATACTCTGATGTGAGGAGAAGATATCTTGAGTTTAAAGTTGGTGATTGGGTTTACTTGAAAGACTCACCCATGAAGGGTGTGCTCCAATATGGAAAGAATGGGAAATTGAACCCAAGGTTTATGGATCCTTATAATGTTTTGAGGAGAGTGGGTAAGGTTGCTTATGAGTTGGAGTTGCCTATGGAGATGAATATGGTTCATTCGGTTTTCCATGTGTCCATGTTGAGAAAGTCTATGGGTGACCCAAGTGCTATAGTGCCCTTAGATATTGTGGGTGTTGTAGAGGATAATTTGACCTATGAGGAGGTCCTGGTGGAGATTTTGGATATAAGTAAAGAGGTTAAGAAACAAAGATGTAGCTTCCGTCAAGGTCCTTTAGAGGAACCAACAAGTTGAAACTGCTATATGGGAAGCTGAGACGGACATGAGAAAGCGATACCCATATCTTTTCCACTCTACTCAAGTTGAAGGTACTAATCTAAGTCCCTTTATGATTTCAAGTCTTAAGTTTCAGTGTTTATGTCATTTTGCATGCATTCATGTTCATGGTAACAAGTTTATGGTGATTTTTGACACTCATATTGAGACGTTTTTTGAAAACGATGTTTAAATACCTTTGTTGCATGCATGTCAGGCTGAAATCTTCATGAGTACTTCTGATATGCACGTTTCTTTGACATTCGAGAATGAATGTTTCCAAGATGGAGATATTGAAACACTCCAAAATGTGCTTCGAAAATGCTCATAATCGTAATTTCCATATATCTCAAAATCCATGCGTGATATCAAAAATTTGATTTCATATTCTCAATCAGGGGAAAATTGAGTGGTAAATGCGTATAATCCAGATTTTAGAGGATCCGTAGTAAAAATTGATTTTCACAAATTTTTCAAAAATAGTAGTTATGCGCGATGGCTCCACGATGCGGACCCATCGTGGAGCAATGTTAATTCTTCCTTATTTTCCCTGTTTTGGCCAAAGGCATTGGGGTCATAGCCCCATGCCCACTTATGTGTGAAAACATCTATACTTAGCCATTTTTCAACTCTATTCCACTCAAAACCCCTCTCTAAAACCTTTCCAACACTTTATCAAAATTCCCATTCAAATTCCAAGGATTTCAAGCCTAACATTGAAATTCAAGGATTCTCTTCAAGCCCCAAGTTCTCTTCAAGCTCATCTCAAGAAAATCCAAGTTTGAGGTATGTGGGTTTCATCCATTGGGTCCTTTGACTCATGAAGTCCAATCTCCCTTTTCATGAAAATTACATGTTTTTAAGTTGTATCATCTATGGGTATCTCTTACTATGGATTTTTATTATAAATTATGTTGAGATTTTATAAAATGTTGATTGATTATGCATGTTTATTTATATCAAGCTTATGTTATGAATTGGTTTTGTCTATTGAGGCTATGCATATTTTAAGCTATGAAACTATGATCTATTATGAAATTTGATGATGGATTTCAAGGAATCTTAGATGAAAGTTTTACTATGTGTTGCTAGGTTGATTTACATTGAGTTTTCTCATTTTATTTCACTCTTGAATTGCATGATTTTGAACTAGCATTATGAACCCACCAAGTATTTGATAAAATATCTTGACACGGATTCTCAAGTTATTGATGATCTATTACATGGTTTATAAGTCAAGTGACTTTGTGATGATTAAGGGGTTTCATGTATGCATTGAATTCATGAAAAGTATCTATTGTGTGGCAAGTAGACCACACGTTGTTGGGTGGTGACATGTCCAATCACCTTGTTGAGGGGGTGACATGCCTCAATCACCTTATTGGAGGGTGACATGCCCAATCACCATGTTGAGGGGTGGATACCTATACCACCTTATTGGGGGTGGCATTCCTAATCACTATGTTGAGGGGTGGATACCTCGACCACCTTGTTAAGGGTGGCATGCCCAATCACCATATTAGGAGGTGGATACCTCGATCATCTTGTTAGGGAGTGACATGCCCAATCACCATGTTGAGGGGTGGATACCTCAACCACCTTACAAGGGGGTGACATGCCTTGGATTCCAAGTAATTGTTGCTTGGTCTTTGTTGGTTATGGTCTTTTCTCACACATGTAATCCATATTTTGCAAATTATATGATTTGCAATTATGTTCTACTTCAAGCATTGTTCATGCATGCCATATTGATATTATACCTATCCATTGCTTATAATTATGCATTTTGACTTTGTTAGCTTATGTTTTGTTGCATTACATCCTACATATTTAGTATATTCGAATTTACTATCGTATACTCTATGCCTACATGATGCTACCATGTAGGAACCAGAGCACCTCTCGAACATCCTTCACATGATAGTTTTGGCATTTCGATAGATAAGCTTTGGTGAGTCTTCAAGTTCGGGAACACTAGCTATGCTACTCTTACAATTCGATATCTCTTTGTGTCGAACACTTGATACTATGAGGGTGAGCCGGGAAAGTGTCTTGGTCCCTACTCCAATCTATGATGGAGGTGTTGTTGGAATATTTGATGTACTTATGCTATGAGCTTGACTCTCTTATGTTTTTATGATTATCAAAGACTTCACTTAGTCTTGCTTCCCTTTTATTATATCTTTTGTTGTTATTATTTTATTTCCGCGACCAATGATATGTGATTAATATACTAAGAGGCTTATTTTGGGGTTTCTTTAGGTTCTTCATTCACCTTGTCATGTCTAGGCCCTAAGCTTGGGTCGTGACATATGAATCATGGTTGGCTTAGCTGGTGCTATAGAAGGGTCAATCGGTGTTGTAGAAGCTGGTACATGGATAATAAGTAGGGTTAGAGAAGCTCCCTCTAATCTAGCTAAAACCCATAAAAGTAGCTCTTAAATTCAGGGCGTAGCATCAAGGGCTGAAGATGGTAGAGCAGAGTCTGTAGGCCTCTCTAGCGCATACTCAGGCTCTGGAGAAGCCGATCTAGTATGTCCTCATCGCCTGGCCCCATCACCAGTCATGCCTCGACCACGAGTGGGAGCCACATCAACTGCCTCGGGCCCTCCCACTTAGTGTCGAGATCGAGTAAATGACATAAGTGCAGAAGGAGTAGATTAGACACTTTCAAAATTGTTCATATGAAGAAACACAATAATAAAAGCAAGACATGAGCTCCTCCTATCAAGTGCCCTGTAGCCTCCCAAAGATGGGTATGGATATGTACATACCAATCTCTGAGACTCTACTAGAACCCTAATTTTGACTTACGAGTGCAACAAGCCTACAACTCTGATACCAAACTTTTTATGTCCCAAAATCGGATCGCAACAAAGGAGAATAAAGTAAAACAAAAGAAACCATAACATTTAACACGAAATCCCAAAACATGGAGTCATGAGTACAAGAACATCTAAAGTAGTATGAATGAGTAAATACAATTACCTCAATAGAATATAATTGTTGTCTGAATAGAAAATACATAATCTAATACAGAAGTCGACAAAAGGAAGTCTCAAAGAAACAACAGCGACTCGAATTATGAGACTCGCCACTGGATCTGGAAATGAAGAAGGTCTTTGATGGAATAAAATAAACTACCCTATGGGGTCCTTATGCTCAATCTATAGAGAGGAACAAAGTAGGGATAAGTACAAAAAAATGTATCTAGTAGGTATCACGACCCAACCCAGGGGCCATGACTAGTGCCGATTGGGCACCAAAACAAACATTAACTGCTAGGAAATCTACCGAAATTTCGGCAGAGTTTCCTCTGTTTTATTAACTAACCTCACATGCAAATAAAACCCAGCAACAACCCAGACAACAATACAAGTACATATTTCTTTATACATATATATAGATGCGGGCCGACAAGGTCTCCGCTGCGGTCCTGCCGCCTAATAATCACATTATACATAAAATAATACATTCTCGCCGCCTGATCAAGTGCCAAAATCATACAATAAACCATGTACTCAAGTATCTCTCATATACCCGCTACCCACTAGTATCCACAGACCTCTTAGACATATATGCTGAACAGTACGTGTATATACATGACCCAAATACAGAACATTTGAACATGGTCGGGCGAGCCAGGGAAGACCACTGCACTCACATGGGCCAGGGAAGACCACTGCACCCATATATCATA
>JAOTQR010034397.1:0-15886 GCA_025774065.1 Solanum ossicruentum | reverse complement strand
ACATATTGGAGACTCTTGTGGTTGGTAAACAAATCAACATGAACCCCGTACAAGTAGTGATGCCAAATTTTCAAAGCAAACACCACAGCCACAAATTCAATATCATGGTTAGGATAATTTCGCTCATGCACTTTAAGTTGTCTAGAGGCATATGCTATCACCTTGCTATTTTGCATCAAAACACACCCCACTCCAATTCTTAAGGCAACACAATAAACCAAAAACCCTTCCAACCTTTCCATTAGAGCCAAGATAGGAGTGAAGATAAGCTTATCTTTCAAAGTTTGAAAACTCTTTTCACATTCGTCGGTCCAAATAAATTTTGCCTTCTTTTGGGTCAACTTTATCTTAGGGGAAGCAATGGAAAAAAAGCCATTCACAAACCTCTGGTGGTAACCTACCAAGGATCTAGGCCAATTTCTTATCACCTCCATCTTCTTAGGATCCACATGAATGCCATCACTCGACACCACATGTACTAGAAAAGGAACTCTTTCAACCAAAATTCACACTTTTCATATTTCACAAACTGAAATGCTCTAAAAAGGCCCCAAAAATGTGCTTCAAAAATGCCCATAATCGTAATTTCCATATATCTCAAAATTCATGTGTGATATCGAAAATTCGACTTTATATTCTTGATCAAGGGACAAAATTGAGTGGAAGATGGGTATAACATCGATTTTAGAGGACCCGTAGCCAAAAATAATTTTCACAAATATTTAAATTCCAGTAGTTATTCGTGCCCTGGCCGCGATGTGCCAGGGATGCAAATCAGAATTGGAGTGCCCTTCGTAATGTGTCTGGGTCGTGCCAGTGATGCAGACCAGTATAGTTTTTCTCGAACTTTCTATTTCAGCCCAAGGGCCTTGGGGTCAAAGCCACATGCCCACTTATTCGTGAAAAAATATATACTTAGCCATTTTTCAACTCTATATCACTCAAGACCCTCTCAAAACCTCTCCAAGACATAACCAAATATTTCATCCAAATTCAAGTGTCCCAAGCTTATTTTGGATATCAAGAACTCCATTCAAGCTTCATGTCTCCTTTAAGTCTACATCAAGAAAACCTAAGTTTGAGGTATGTGGGTTTCATCCATTGGGTCCTTTCACCCATAGATCCCAATCTCCCTTTCTATAAAAATTGCATGTTTTTGAGTTTTATCTTCTACAGGTATCTTTTATTATGGATTTTGATTACAAATTATGTTGGGGTCTTATAAATATTTATTGAATATATATTTTGTCTATTTCAAGCTTATACTATGAATGGATTTTTGTCTATTGAGACTATGCATATTTTGAGCTATGAAACTATGATCTATTATGAGATTTGAAGATGGATTTCAAGGTATATTTCATAAGTTTTTTACCAAATGTTGGTGGATTGATTTACATTGAGTTTTCTCATATTATTTCGCTCTTGAATTGTATGATATTGAACTAGCATTACATACCCACCAAGTGTTTGATAAAATATCTTGACAAGGATTCCCAAGTTATTGATGGTCTATTAAATGGTTTATAATTCGAGTAACTTTAGGATGATTAAGGGATTGTATGTATGCATCAAATTCTTGAAAGATATCTATAGTGTTGCAAGTTGATCACACCTTGTTAAGGAGTGACATGCCCAATCACCTTTTTGAGGGGGTGACATGCCTCGACCACCTTGTTGGGGGGTGAAATGCCCATACTACCATGTTGAGGGGTAGATACCTCGATCACCTTGTTGGGGGGGTAACATGCCCATACTACCATGTTGAGGTGTAGGCACCTCAACCACCTTATTGGGGGTGACATGCCCATACTACTATGTTGAGGGGTAGATAACTTGACCACCTTGTTAGGAGTGACATCCCCATACTGCCATATTGAGGGGTAGATACCTCAATCACCTTCCAAAGGGGTGATATGCGTTGGATTCCAAGTAGTAGTTACTTGGTCTATGATTATGGTCTCTTCCTGCACATATAATCTATTTTTGCAAGTTATATTATTTACAAGCATGTTTTACCTCAAGTATTGATCATGTATGCCATATTCATATTATACATATCAATTGCTTACGATTGTGCATTTTGAATATGTTGGCTATGTATTGTTGTATTACATCGTATATACTTAGTGCATTCAAATGTACTAATGCATACTCTATGCATATATGATGTTACCATGTAGGAATCGGAGCACCACTTGATCATCCTCCACGTGGCTAGTTTTGGCATTTTGAAAGATAAGCTTTGGTGAGTCCTCAAGTCTGGGGACACTAGCTATGCTACTCTTAGTATATGATATCTCTTTAAGTTGAACATTTGACACCATGAAGGTGAGCTCTGAAAATGTCTTGGCCCCCTTTCATATCTATGTTAAAGGTGTTGTTGGAACTACTAATGTACTTATGCTTTCAGCTTGACTCTTGCATATTTTATGATTATCAAAGACTTCCTTTAGTCCCTTTTTCCTTATTTATTTTTTTGTTGTTGTTATTTTGCTTCCGTAACCAAAGATGTATGATTGATATGCTAAGAGGCTTGTTTGGGCTTCCTTCGAGTTCCTCATTCACTGTGTCACGTCTAGACCCTAGGTTTGGGTCATGAAAATCTTGGTATCAGAGCACTAGGTTGTTAATGATCCTCAGAATCCAACACACCGAGTCGATTAGAGTCTGATTTATGGTTGTGAAGTGCGCCACAACTATGAGTAAGAGGCTATGATGCGGTTTAGGAAATATTTGCCCTTATTCATGATCTATGTCATGCTTGAGAAGTAAGGTAAGGATTTTTCTATAACAAATGTTCTTTACTATTCTAGGTCATGCCTTTTCCAAGAGGAAGACTAAGGAGAGCCCACTCACCCGAGGAGCAACTGGTCTCTCTGGCTCCTCAAGCTTTTCAAGATGGGGGAGTTTCCCATGATGAGTTCTGAGATGCTATCACCATGTTGGCTTATGCTTTGACCAAAAAAATCAACTAAGGAGCCCAAGCTCCTCATGCTCCTACTCTGGCCTCAAGGGTGATGTATTTACTAGGATGCATCTAGCAGAGTTCCATGGGTCTAATGTGGATGAGGATCCACAAGAATTCATTGGTGAGGTGTATAAGGTGATGTCCATTATAGGGGTTAATTCAGAAAAAAAAGGCGGAGTTGGCGGTCTATTAACTCAAAGGGGTGGCTCAAATTTGGTTTACTCAATGGAAGATGGAGGAGGAGAATGACAATGTATCCCTTGGGAAGAGTTCAAAGTGGCATTTCTCAACTAGTTCTTTCCTATCGAGCTAACAAATGCTAAAATGATAGAATTTCTGAACCTTAAGAAAGGGTCTATAAGTGTGAGGGAGTATGCCCTCAAGTTCAACCAACTCTCCAAATATGCCACACAATTGGTTGTCGAGCCAAAGTCAAGGATGAACAAATTTATATCGAGTGAGTCTGACTTGGTTAATAAAGAGTGTCGTACCGCCATGTTAATAGGTGATATAGATTTGTCCCTCCTCATGACATATGCTGAAGAACTAGAGGGTGAAAAGCTTAGAAGAGAAGAAGTGGTGAGTCCAAAAGCGCTCATTTTGGAGGATTCCAAAATACCAAGGGTGACCGATTTCCTCAATGCCACAAGTTCCAATGCCAAGTCTTCTAATGCCCCTAATAGGAGGTTTGCCAATGACAACCCAAGATTCCAAGATGGTGGTGGTGTGTTGCCTAACATAATGTACCAAAGATGTGGTAGGAACCATAATGAGTGATGTTTAAAGGACTCCAATGCTTGCTATGGTTGTGGTGAAGTGGGTCACAAGGTGATTGATTGTCCTCGTGCTCAAAACAATGGTAGACATGGTTGTTCACAAGGCCAAGGTACAAATGTAGGACAAAAAGGGAGAGGAGGCCAATAAGGGGGTGCTCTAAGGAAAAATAGATGAAGTGCCCTATGTCGTCACCGGTATTTTAAAGGTTTTTGATTTTGAAATGTATACATTGAAAAAATCGGGTGCTACTCTTTCTTTTATTACTCCTTTTGTTGCCAAAAAGCTTCACGTTAGTCCCAAATTATTGTGTGAGCCTTGTGAATTTTCCACCTGGTGAGTCCATTGTTGCAAAAAGAGTCCATAAAAATTGTCTCGTGTTCATTTTACATAAAATCTTTGCCTTGTGATTTTGTTGAATTAGATATGATAGGTTTTGTTATCATTCTTGGGATGGACTGGTTACATGCATATTATTCTTCTATTGATGGTAGAACTCGTAGGGTTAAATTTCAATTCCCTAATGAACCCCTCCTTGAGTGGGAAAGTTGTGATATGGTGGTCAAGGGTAGATTTATTTCTTGCCTTAAATCCCAAAAGTTGATTTCTAAGGGTTGTCTCTATCATCTTGTGAGGGTTAGGGATGTTGAGTCCAA
Organism: Solanum ossicruentum; assembly: GCA_025774065.1. Taxonomy (NCBI): domain Eukaryota; kingdom Viridiplantae; phylum Streptophyta; class Magnoliopsida; order Solanales; family Solanaceae; genus Solanum; species Solanum ossicruentum. The sequence continues at coordinate 11,485 of JAOTQR010034397.1, read as the reverse complement.
AGTCCTTCCTATAGAGTCGGTTCCAGTGGTTAATGAGTTTCTTGATGTCTTTCCCAATGAGCTTCCCAGTGTTTCTCTCGAAAGGGAAATAGACTTTGGTATAGACCTTCTTCCCAATACTTAACCTATTTTTATTCCCCCTTACCATATGGCCCTAGTAGAGTTGAAGGAGCAGCTGAGGGATTTGTTGGAGAAAGGCTTCATAAGGCTTAGTAAGTCACCATGGGGTACACCAGTGTTGTTTGTGAAGAAAAAGAATGGTTCTCCTAGAATGTGCATTGATTACTAGCAACTTAATAGAGTCACCATACAGAACAAGTACCCTCTACAAAGGATTGATGACCTTTTTGATCAACTTCAAGGGGCAAGTCACTTTTCTAAGATTGATTTTCGGTTTGGGTATTACCAAGTGAAAGCGAGGGAATGTGACATTCCCAAGACGGCTTTTTGGACTAGGTATAGGCACTTTGAGTTTGTTGTTATGTCCTTTGAGTTTACTAATATACCGGCTATATTAATGGATCTCATAAATAGGGTTTTTAAACCTTACCTTGACTTATTTGTGGTGGTTTTATTGATGACATTCCCATAGTGAGGAGGAGCATGTGGGTTACTTGAGGGTGTTGTTGCAAATCTTGAGGCAGGAAAGGTTGCATGCTAAATATGAAAAATGTGAGTTTTGGTGAAAGAACTCACTTTTCTAGGACATGTGGTGTCGGGTGATGGCATTAAGGTGGATCTTAAAAAGGCGAAGGTGATTAGAAATTGGCCTAGACCTTTGAATCCATCGGACATTAGAAGTTTCTTGGGTTTGGCGGGTTATTACCAGAGGTTTGTAAATGGTTTCTCTTCTATTACTTCTCCTATGACTAAGTTGACACAAAAGAAGGCAAAATTTGTGTGGACCGATGAGTGTGAAAAGAGTTTTCAAACTTTGAAATATAACCTTGTCTCCGCTCCTGTCTTGTCTCTAACGGAAGAGTTGGAAGGGTTTGTTGGATATTGTGATGCCTCAAGAATTGGTTTGGGGTGTGTTTTGATACAAAGTGGTAAGGTGATAGCATATACCTCTAGACAACTTAACATGAATGAGAAGAATTATACCACCTATTGATTTTGAATTGGCAGCTATGGTATTTACTTTGAAAATTTGGCGTCACTACTTGTACGGGGTTCAAGTTGATGTGTTTACCCACCACAAGAGTCTCAAATATGTGTTCATCCAAAAATATCTTTATTTGAGACAAAGAAGGTGGTTAGAGCTCCTTAAAGATTACGATATGAGTATGCATTATCACCCTGGCAAAGCTAATGTTGTTACCAATGCTTTAAGTAGGGTGTTTATGGGTAGTCTAGCTCATGTTGATGATAGTGGCAAAGAGGTGGCTAAAGAGGTTCATCAGTTAGCTAGATTGTGGGTTAGGTTGGATGAGTTTAACAATGGTGGTGTAGTGGTTGTTAATGGTTCTAAATCGTCCTTGATTGAAGAGTTAAAGGTAAAACAAGATCTTGACCCTGCCTTTGGTAGACTTGAAGGCCTTGGTGAGAGATGGTAGAGTGGAGGTTTTTTCCCAAGGGGGAGATAGTGCCCTTAGGTACTAAGGTAGATTGTGTGTACGAAATGTAGATGATTTGAAGGAATTGATCTTGAAGGAGGCCCATAATTCATCTTATTCCATTCACCCCAGTTCTACAAAAGATCTATAGAGACTTGAGGGAAGTGTTTTGGTGGGGTGGTATAAAGAGAGACATTGCCAAATTCGTATCCGAATGTCATAATTGCCAATAAGTGAAAGTCAAAAATTAAAGGTGGGGTGGCCTAGCCCAAGACATAGGGATTCCCATTTGGAAGTGGGAAGAGATCAACATGGATTTTGTGGTTGGGTTCCCTAAGACTAGGAAATATTTTGACCCTATTTGGGTTGTTTTGGATAGAATGACAAAGTCGGATCACTTTCTAACGGTCAAAATTACTTATGGTGCCGAAGATTATGCCAAGTTGTATATCCATGAATTGGTTAGATTTCATGGGGAACCCTTGTCTGTCATTTCATATCGTGGTGCTCAATTCACTTCTCACTTTTAAAGGTCCTTCCAAAGAGGACTTGGTACCAAGGTTAAGCTTAACATGGCGTTTTATCCTCAAACGGATGGTCAAGCCGAGAGGACTATCCAAACTCTTGAGGATATGCTTAGAGCTTGTGTTTTGGAGTTTAAGAATAGTTGGGATGAACATCTTCCACTCATTGAATTTGCTTAGAACAATAGCTACCACTCAAAGATTGGAATGGCTCCTTTTGAAGCTCTTTATGGTAGGCATTGTAGATCCTCGATTGGATGGTTTGAAGTAGGGGAAATGGCTTTGATAGGTCTGAATTTGGTCATGGAGGCCTTGGAGAAGGTGAGGTTGATAAGGAAGAGATTGAAAATAGCCCAAAGTAGACAAAAGTCCTACTCTGATGCGAGAAGAAGAGATCTTGAGTTTAAGGTTGGTAATTGGGTTTACTTGAAAGTCTCACCCATAAAAGGTGTGGTTCGATTTGGCAAGAAGGGGAAGTTAAGCCCAAGGTATGTTAGTCCTTATAAAGTTTTGAGGGGTATTGGCAAGGTTGCATATAAATTGGAGTTGCTTGTGGAGATGAATATAGTTCATCTAGTCTTCCATATGTCCATGTTGAGAAAGTGTGGGGGTGACCCAAGTGCTATAGTGTCCTTGGATGTTGTGGGTTTTGTAAAAGATAGTTTAACTTATAAGGAGATCCCGGTGGAGATTTTGGATAGACAAGTGAAAAGGCTGAGAAACAAAGATGTAGCTTTCATCAAGGTCCTTTGGAGGAGCCAACAAGTTGAAAGTGCCACATGGGAAGCCGAGACAAACATGAGAAAGCGATATCCATATATTTTCCACTCTATTCAAGTCAAAGGTACTACCTTAAGTCCCCTTTACGTCATTTTGCAAGCATTCATGTTTATATTGATAAGTTCATGGTGATTTTTAACACTCATGTTGAGATTTTTGAAAATGATGTTTAAATGCATTTGTTGCATTCATGTTGGGCTAAGATCTTCAAGATTACTTCACTTATGTACGTTTCTTTGACATTCGGGGACAAATATTCCCAAGGGGGAGATTTTGAAACACCCCAAAAAGGCCCCAAAATGTGCTTCGGAAATGCCCATATCATAATTTCCATATATCTCAAAATCTGTGCATTATATCAAAAATACGACTTTCTATTCTTCATCAAGGGGCAAAATTAAGTGGGAAATGGATACAACCCTGATTTTAGAGGACCCGTATTGAAAAATATTTTTTGCAAAAAATCAAATTCCAATAGCCATCTGCGCCCTGGTCACGACGCGTGAGGGGCGCAAATCAGTGTTGGAGTGCCCTTCGCAATGGGTCCACATCCGCCAGTGACACGGGCCAGTTAATTTTTCCCTGACTTTCTATTTCATCCCAAGGGCCACGGGGCATAGCCTCATGCCCACTTATGCGTGAAAACAACTATACTTAGCCATTTTTCAACTCTATATCACTCAAGCCCTTTTAAAACCTTCTGCAAGACTTAACAAAATATTTCATCCAAATTCAAGTGTCCCAAGCTTAATTTCGGATCTCAAGAACTCCATTTAAGCTTCAAGTGTCCTTCAAGTCTATATCAAGAAAACCTAAGTTTGAGGTTTGTGTGTTTCATCCATTGCATCTTTCCACCCATGGAGCCCAATCTCCCTTTTTATAAAACAAGTGCATATTTTCGAGTTGTATATTCTATAGGTATCTTTTATTATAGATTTTGATTAGAAATTATGTTGGGATTTTATGAAATGTTGATTGAATATGCATGTTTGTTATTTCAAGCTTATACTATGAATTGGTTTTTTTCTATTGAGACTATGCATGTTTTGAGCTATGAAACTATGATCTCATTATGAGATTTGGTGACAGATTTCAAGGTATGTTACATGAGGGTTTTACCATATGTTGGTGGGTTGATTTACATTGAGTCTTTTCTTGTTATTTTGCTCTTGAATTGTATGATTTTGAACTAGCATTATACACCCACCAAGTGTTTGATAAAATTTCTTGAAAAGGATTCTTAAGTTATTGATGGTCTTTTACATGGTTTATAAGTCAAGTGACTTTATGATGATTAAGGGATTGTATGTGTGAATCAAATTCTTGAAAGGTATCTATAGTGTTGCAAGTTGACCACACCTTGTTGGGGGGTGACATGCCCAATCACCTTGTTGAGGGGGTGACATGCCTTGACCACATTGTTGGGGGGTGACGTCAACATACTACCACGTTGAGGGATAGATACCTCGATCACCTTGTTAGGGGGTGACATGCCCATACCACCACATTGAGGGGTAGGTACCTCGATCACCTTATTGGGGGGTGACATGCCCATGCTACCATGTTGAGGGGTAGATACCTTGACGACCTTGTTGGGGGGTGACATGCCCATACTACCATTTTGAAGGGTAGATACCTCAATCACCTTCCAAGAGGGTGACATGCCTTGGATTCCAAGTAGTAGCTTCTTGGTCTATGATTATGGTCTCTTTCCACACATATAGTCTATATTTGTAAGTTATATCATTTACAAGCATGGTTTTTACCTCAAGCATTGATCATATATGTCATACTGATATTATACTTATCCATTACTTATAATTATGCATTTTGAATATGTTGGGTATGTCTTGTTGCATTGTATCTTATATACTTAGTACATTCAAACGTACTAATGCATAGACTATGCCTACATGATGTTACCATGTAGGGACAGAAGCACCTCTCGATCATCCTCCACGTGGCTAGTTTTGATATTTTGAAAGATAAGCTTTGGTGAGTCCTTAAGTCTGGGGACACTAGCTATGCTACTCTTACTATTTGATGTCTATTTAGGTTGAACATTTGATACCATGAGGGTGAGCACAGAAAGTGTCTTTGCCCCCGGTCCGATCTATGATAGAGGTGTTGTTGGAACAATTAATATACTCATGCTTTGAGCACGACTCTTGAGTATTTTATAATTATCAAAGACTTCCCTTAGTCCTTTTTTTCTTATTTATATCTCTTGTTTTTGTTATTTTGCTTCTGTAACCAAGGATGTGCGATTGATATTCTAAGAGGCTTATTTGGGAGTTCCTTCGAGTTCATCATTTGTCGTGTCACGTCTAGTCCCTGGGCTTGGGCCATGACACAAACAATCTCTCATCCCTCAATATTTGGAACACTTCCCTCATATGGTTCACATGATCTTCCTCACTCTGAGAAAATCAACATATCATCAATAAAGACCACCACAAACATATCGAGGTAGCGTTTAAAGACCCTATTCATGAGACCCATAAATATGGCTGGTGCATTAGTCAACCCAAAAGATATTACCATAAATTCAAAGTGCCTATACGTAGTCCGAAAGGCTTTCTTGAGAATATCACACTCCCTCACCTTCACTTGGAGGCATCCGGATTGAAGATCAATCTTAGAAAAATGACTAGCCCCTTGTAGTTGATCAAAAAGGTCATCAATCCTTGGTAGAGGGTACTTGTTCTTTATGGTAACTCTATTAAATTACCTCAATGCACATTCTAAAGGAACCATCCTTCTTCTTCACAAACAACACCAGTGCACCCCAAGGTGACTTACTAGGCCTTATAAAACCCTTCTCCAACAAATCCCTTAATTGATCCTTCAACTCATTCAATTTCGTTGTGGCCATACAGTAAGGGGGAATGGAAATGGGTTGTATACCTAAAGGATGTCTAAACCAAAGTCTATTTTCCTTTAGGGAGGAATACCGGGAAGCTCATCGAGGAATACATCACTAAACTCATTGACCACCAGAACCGACTCAATAGGAAGTAATTTGGACTAAACATCCCTAACCCTCACAAGATGATAAAAGAAACCCTTAGAAATCAACTTTTGGGCTTTAAGACAAGAAATGAATCTACTCTTGACCACCACATCACGACTTTCCCACTCAAGGGAGGGCTCATTAGTGAATTAGAATTTAACCTTATGGGTTCTACAATCAATGGAAGCATAGTATGCATGTTGCCAATCCATCCCAAGAATGATATCAAAATCCACCATATTTAATTCAACAAAATCACAAGGCAAGACCTTATGCAATATGAACAAGGACAATTTCTATAGACTCTTTTAGCAATAATGGACTCACCGACGAGGGTAGACACTTCATATGGTTCACACAACAATTTGGGATTCATATAAATCTCTGGGAACAAAATGAGTAATAAAAGAAAAAGTGGACTCGGATCTATCAATGCATATACATCATAATCAAAATCCTTTAACAAACCGATGATGACATTGGGCACCTTATCCACCCCTTGCCTTCCTTGGAGAGCATAGAACCTATTTTGCCTTGGAGCACCCCCTTGTTGGCCTCCCTTTTCCCTTGGACCCGCATTAGCACCTTCCCTTGAGGACAACCATCTCTACCTTTGTTTTGAGCATGAGGACAATCAACAACCTTGTGACCCACTTCACCACAACCATAAAAAGCACTAGAGTTTCTCAAACATGGGCCACTATGGTTTCTACCACATCTTTGGTACTTAGGATTAGACACTCCACCACCACCACCTTGGAATCTTAGGTTATCATTAGCAAATCTCTTATTAGGAGCATTGGAAGACCCTTGGCCTTGGAACTTGTGGCCTTGAGGAAACTAGCCACCCTTTGAACCTTGGAAATCACCCTCAAATTGAGCCCTTTTGGACTCACCACTTCTTCTCTTTCTAAGATTTTCCCCTTCTAGTTGCCCAGCATATGTGATGAGTCGAGACAAATCCATATCACTCACTAGCATGGCAGTGCGACACTCTTTATGAACCAAGTCGGACACTCCCGCACAAATTTGTTCATTCTAGATCTAGGTGGGTCACCAAATGTGGAGCATACTTGGAATGCTTGTTGAACTTGAGGGAATACTCCCTCGTACTCATGGAACCTTGCTTAAGGTTTATAAAATCCATCATCTTAGCTCGATAGGAAAGAACCGGTTGAGGAATGTGGCTTAGAACTCCTTCCAAGGAATAGCATCATCATCTTTTCTCTCCAATTTTCATTGGGTGAACCAAATTTGGAACACACCTTTAAGTTGGTAGGCCACTAACTCTAATTTCTCCTCTAAATTGACCCCCATGATAGATCGCACTTTATATACTTCATTGATGAACTCTTGGGGATCCTCTTCTGGCTTGGATCTATGAAACTCCAGTGGGTTTATTCTTGTGAAATCCCTCACCCTTGAGGCCGAAGTAGGAGCATGAGGGGTTTGGGCCCATTGGTTTATTTGGTTGGTTATAGAACAGCCAACATTGTGATGGCATCTCGAAACTCTTCTTAAGCTACCCCTCCACCTTAAGGAACTTGTGGAGCGGGAGGGGTCAGTTGCTCCTTGAGTGTATGGGCTCTCCTTAGCCTTTCTCTTGGTATCAACATGATCTAGAAGAGCAAAGAGTATTTTTTAGGGGGAAAAACCTTATCTATACATCTGAAGCATGACATAGATAATGAAGAAGGGAAACATTTCCTAAAATGCCTCATAGCCTCCTATTCATAGTTATGGCACGCTTTACAACCATGAACAAGACTCTAATCGATGTGGTGTGTTGGATTTTTTAGGACCATTAACAACCTAGAACTCTGACACCAAGTTTGGCACGATCCAAGCTTAGGGCCTAGACGTGACACGATGAATGGGGAACCCGAAGGGAGCCCAAACAAGCCTCTTAGCATATCATTCGCATTTCCTTGGTCGCAAAAGCAAATAAACATCAATAAGTGTCATAAATTAAATAAAAGGAAGCAAGTCTAAGAGAAGTCTTTGATAATCATAAAAGCATAAATGAGTCAAGCTCATAGCATAAATACATCATAGTACCCAACAACACCTCTAACTTGGAATGGAGTAGCGGCCAAGACACTTCCCAGGTTCACCCTCATAACAATAAGTATTTAACATAAGAAGGAGTCTCAACATAACATGAAGTAAGTAGATATTGTCATCGGATTTGAGGACTCACCAAAGCTTTCTCTGAGAATCGAACTAGCCACGTGAGGGAGGATGATCAAAAAGAGTTTCGGTTCCTACATCGTGATATAAAGTAGGCATATAACATGCATTTGTACGTTTGAATGTTCTAAGTGTGGGGTGCAATGCAACAAAGACATAAGCAAATATATTCAAAATATGTAATCATAAGCAATAGATATATAATCTTAACATGGCATGCATGATCAATGATTGAAATAAAACATGTTTGTAAAATATTTAACTTGCATAATACATGTGTGGGAAGAGACCTTAACTGACATAGACCAAGTGATCTACTAGTTGGAATCCAAGGCATGTCCACCCTTTGGTAAGGTGATCGAGGCATGTCACCCCCTCAACAAGGTGATTGAGGTATGTCACCCCCTCGAGAAGGTGTGGTCTACTTGCCATGGTAAACCATAAAAAGAATTATATGAGGCATGTCACCCCCACGTCATGGTGTCATATATCTAGATGGATCCACTAATATAGCAAAGATAATAATCATAATCCTATGGTGGCACATAGTTTAGAGACTAAAGACTATATACAAGGACCCGTTGAGTCGAGCCCCCATCTAAAGCCTCAATTAGTGCTAAGTCAAAACCCACAGAATACTTGAAATAATCATAACTTTAATAACTTATAAAAAGGACATGATAACATGACATGAGTAGCTCTTAAACATGCTTGATCTCTACTAGTAGGCCTAACTTGAACGTGAGAGTAGATAACAATCATACATGATCCCTTGCTTTAACATGAATGGCTCACAAGAGGTAAAAATCTTGAAATAGGGCTCAACCTAATACTTGCAACATCATAGATACTTTTCATGAAATCAATACATGCTTGAAAGCCTTTAATCGTCATAAAGTTGCTTGACTTGTAAATCATATAATAGATCATCAATAACTTGAGAATTCTTGTCATGTCATTTTATCAAACACATGGTGGATTCATGATACTTGTTCAAAATTATGTAATTCAAGAGTGAAATAATACGAGTAAACTCAATGCAAATCAACCCACCAACAATTAGTAGAACCCTCATGTAGGGTATCTTGAAATCTATCACCAAAGTGTGATGACCCGCCACTTGTTCTTAAAAATAAGGAAGGATCTAAAGTCAAGGAGAAGAAACTAGAGTCTTGGAGAGGTTTCTAGAAGACTCTAGAACATTGTGGATAGCTCTTGAAGTTCCTTGGAAGACTCTAGAGAGGTGTGGAATTCTCTAGAGATGGGTGAAAGACTCTAAAGATGTGTGAAACTCTCTAGAAATGTGTGGAAGACTCTAGAGATGTGTGAAACTCTCTAGAGATGTGTGGAAGATTCTAGACATGTGTGGAGTTTGAAGTAGGATCCCGGAAGATTCTAGAATTGTATAGAAAAATCTTGTAATCTTTAGTTCTCTTTAGAATAGTAAGGAAGATTCTAGAGAGGGGACTAAAGTGTAAATAAGTAGGGGACTTGTAAGTAATTATTAATTACACTTTGGCCCCTAGGTAGTAGTATAAATAGGAGGGCCACCCATTTCTACAGACTATCCAAGAAAGTGTAAGCAATCTTCCAAGTGTTAAGGAAGTCTTCTTTCTAAAAGCTCTCTTGTCTTCTTAATCTAGCGTTCCCTTAGCAATCAAGAGTTGAAAGGCTTACTAGTATTTGCAAGATCTTGAAAGAATCGTAAGCAAATCGACTAGTGTCGCGCGGAAGTCTTAGCGAAGGTCTAAGTCCATGACAGAGAGGTATCAGAGCAGGTCTACTAAGGGAAATCATGGCAAGCGGAGGAGACTTTGACGCCGTCACTGTCGCCAACGTCAAGACAGATGTTGGCAGGAAGCCCCGAAAGGGAAAGAAGAACTCCAAGAAAGATGAATTACCGATCGAGCCAACACCAAGCAATGTAGCTACCACCTACTCACTATTAGCCACAGAGGGGAGTGATGATGAGCGTGGCGAGGAGCACACAAACGTCACCCTTAGCATGGAGTGGTTTATAAGGGAAGACGCTGCCCGTCAAGCGGTGGAATTCCTTGGCAAGTGCTTGAACGAGTTCGATGGCAAGTTCAAGACCTTAGAGGAATTTACCTTTGAGGAAATAGACAACATCTGCAAGGGCATGGATGGGCAGAAAGCAGTTGAGGCTGAGGCGAAAGAAGCATTCACTTCCTTGGAGTGTCGAGTTGTTGCGCTGTAGGGTAGGTTCATGGACATGCTAGAAGCCAAGAACGCAAGAGTCAAGGCACTTGAGGAAGTTATTACAGAAGGGAGATTTGCGACACCAGCCATTGAACGGGAGGTTAAGATTGAGGCTCCCAAGCCACCTGTCTTCAAAGGCGTCCATGACGTACAAGAGGTGGAGAACTTCTCGTGGCACTTGGAGAACTACTTCAAGTGCAACAAGGTAAGCAGCAATAATACGAAGATAAACACAACCGTGATGTACTTGATGAGATGGCGATGCTATGGTGGAAACAAAAGGATGTCGAGATAGGAAAAGGATTCTACATGACCAGCATGTAGGAACAATTCAAGACGGAGTTCAATAAGACCTTCTACCCCAATAGTGTCATCTATGAAGCCAAAAGGAGGCTTAGGGAATTGAAGCAGACAGGCAGCATGAAGGCATACATAAAGGAGTTCACAACTCTCATGCTTCAAATCCCCAACCTCATGGAAGAAGATATGTTGTTCAACTTTATGGACGTGTTACAGAGTTGGGCCCGGACGGAACTAGAGCGATGTCAAGTTTCCACCTTTGACAAGGCCATCATCCAGGCAGAAGCTTTGATGGACTCTCGACATGACAGGTGAGGTAAAGATCGGAGAGAAGAATCGGATGGTAGTCATGACCAAAGTGGGATAGGTGGTGGCAAAGGCAAGGATTGGCAGCCACATACCAAGTATCATGACACCGGTAGGCCTAATAACAGGAGGCTCGGGCAACAAAGTAGCGGAGAGGGCAACGAGAAAGAGCTTAAGTGCTACATATGCGGAGGGCCACATAGTTACAAGAAGTTCCCCAAACTGAAGATCCTTGGTGCTATATTGCGGGAACAGAAGGAGCAGAAGGCACAAAAAAAGGCGAACAAATTGGGGGAAAATTCAGAAACAGCCTAGGTAGGCATGATTGGACTATGCGAAACTATCGTGCGGCAACTAGAGAAGCCAAAGGGGTTCCGTGCACAATGCATGGACATCACGATCAATAGGCATCCCGCTCATGCCAAGGTCAACAAAGGCACAGAGGCTAATATCATGACTAAGTCTGCAGCACCCAAGTTGGGGCTGAAATATGATCCAAGTAATGTGCAACTTAGGATGGTCAATACACTAGTGACTCTTGTGTGTGGAGTTTCTCAGGGAGTCGATATAGCATTGGGTGAGTGGCATGGCAAGTC
>JAOTQR010034386.1:0-15888 GCA_025774065.1 Solanum ossicruentum | reverse complement strand
TTACTATGTGATTGCTGGATGTTCCAAGAAAAGAAATGTAAAGCCGATGGGAAATGGTTTCGGCTAGTGAAAAAAATTGTAAAGCCGATGGGAAATGGTTCCGGCTAGTGAAAAAGAATGAGAATTAAAGAGGATGTACTATGATATGAGGGATGTATCGTACGCCGCAATGGATACTATGATTCGAGGGTCATGTCGCACGCCATGACTGTTACTATGATTCGAGGGACGTGTCGCATGCCATTATGGACCCTATGATTCGAGGGTCGTGTTGCACGCTGTGACAGATATATGGTCCATGTGTGGCCCCCATGTGTTTTGACTGAGGCATGTTTATTATCAGCAGATGTGTATCACTAGGACAGACCTGCATCATTCTACATGACATTACATTGCATTGCAATACATCTCATTATCATTTATAAATGGGTGAGTGCTTTGTAAAACTTGTGATATATGCATTTGATCCCTGGTGTTGTTGATATATAATAGTTGTTGTGGTTATTGAGCTATCTGCTATGTACATTGTGAACTGTTATGCTGGACTGATTTTATGTAGGTTGTAGTTGTGGGGGGTTTGGTTGGAGTGTCGGGGGTATTAGTATTCTATATTATTTAATTTTGTGTTAAGTATTTCACTTTCTGAGTATCATGTGTTTGGTACTCACCCCCTTGCTACAACAATTTTATAGGTTGAGAGCCTAGATTGTCGTGATACTCTCCACTCTTCCTTGTTGGATGCTTCCTGTGGAGATTGTGAGAGGTAGTTGTTTGCCATCCCAGCTGACTTCTTAATCCTATTTATGATTTTGTTCTATTCTAGAGACAATATCATTTGATACTTGTGTTTTCTTTCTCTATTGTAATACATTAGAAGCTTATACACGTGACAACCAGGTTTTGGGGGATTTTCATTAAGTTGACTTATTATCCATAATTGAACTTTCATGTTTATATAATTCCGCATTTTTAATGTTATAGTTGGGTTGTAGGATTACTTGTCTTGGTGGATAAGACAAGTTCCATCACACCTATTTTCGGGTCGTGACACATACCAATGCTTGAGTGGGAGCTATTGTTGTAAGAAAACTCAATTAGTCGAAGATGTTAATCCCAACTACCCTTAAACTCTAAAACACAAGCTCTAAGTATATCCTCAACAGATTGGATAGTCAGTCCTCTAGGCTTGACCATTCATTTGAGGGTGAAAGTCCATCCTAAGCTTAACCTTAGTACCAATATGACATGTATGAGTAAATGCATCAGTAAGACATGCTTAAATAACTCAATCTCATATAGGATATCATATGTGTAGAAGAGACCAATCTAGATTTAGTACAAACCCCTTGGTTGGTTGATGATGGTTTCACCCCATTACCTTGGTGGTGTGGTACAAACCCCTCACATGGTTGATGATAATTTCACCTTATCACCGTGATGGCGAAGTACAAAACCCTAACAAGGTTGATGAGTATAATCCCCCACCTCAGTTATCAAGGTATAAACCCCTCGACAAAGTTATTCGAGCTCTTAGTCCCCTCGGATTTGGCATGGTCTAATGCAACACTTTATATAGATATATCATACGCATAAGCTTTTTTCATCATCATAACATCAATCATATCATATATCATGTTTTTGATCTTCAATTTCTCAAGAAACCACATCCAGACATTCTATCAAACACTTAGAGGGTGTGTAATGTTAGTATAAAATCATGCATAATAGAGATGAAATCATGCAATTTCCAAACCATCAATCAACACCTTGCAACCCCCTCAAGCAATCTTCATCAAAAACCTCTCATCAAATCTTACAATAGATCCAAGATTTATAGCTCAAAACATTGCAAAACAGTCACAACTTTACATAGCTTTAACATAGTTCATAGCATGTTCATACTAGTAAATCCAATTGAAAAATCAACTTTAAATCATGCAAATTGTGTAGAAAGGAGGTTAGGGAACCATGGGTGGAAGAAACTAACGGCTAATACCTACATACCTTTGCTTTGAGGAAGATCTTGATGAAGATTGAAAATGGAGGCTTGAAGCTTGAAGGAAATTCTTAATTCCAGATGAGGGTTTTGAGACTTGAATTTAGGAGTGAAAAATATGGATGAGTATTTGAGAGGATATTGGGGAATATTTAGGATGATATGAGGGTGAAATATGGCTAAGTATAGGTAGAAAGCACGTTTGGGAACACATAAGCCCAAGATCCAAAAATCTTGGACTGAGATAAAAATCACTAGTAACAAAATACACAGGTTTGCATCTGGTCCGCAACACGGACCTGTTGCGGAGGCATGATTAATACATTTCCGCAAAGGCATGAAATTGCTCATCGTTTTCTCTTAAATGGGTTAGACCCTCCTCTCCCTAATTTATACCCCTAAACAAAAACATGAAGTCGAGTTTTCGATATCACGCACGGATGTTGAATTTAAAATTTTAGGCATTTTGAGGCACATTTTAGGCACTTTTTGGGGTCATTTCAATATCTCCCTCTTGGGAACATTCATCACCAAATGTAAAAGAGACGTACATGAAAAGAGTGATCATAAACAAATTAGCCCCAACATGAATGCCATTAAATCTAAAACGCCATTTTCAAAATCGCAACATAAGTGTAAAATCATCATAAATTTGTCAACTTAAACATGAATGCATATGAGTGACATAGGGGATGAAATTTAAGGCTTGAAATCACATAAAGGCTAGAGTTAGTACCTTAGTCTTGAGTGTAATGGAAGAGATAAGGGCCTGTTTTTGCATGTCCGCTTCGGCCTCCCAAGTAGCAATTTTGATTAGTTGGTTGCTCCAAAAGACCACAACGTCTCCCATAAAGAGCCTCAAAAGGAGCAATAGTGATGCTAGGTGATAGCTATTGTTCTATGCAAACTCAATCAAAGGAAAATGGTTATCCCAACTATCCTTAAGCTCCAAGACACAAGCTCTAAGCATATCCTTAAGTGTTTGAATGGTTCTTTCGGCTTGGCCATCCATTTGAGGGTGAAAGGCCGTACTAAGGTGAACTTTCGTACCAAGACGCCTTTGAAAATACCTCTAAAAGTGTGAAGTGAATTGTGCACCATGATCTGATATGTTGGACAAAGAAAGCCCAATGTAACCTCACTAACTCATAGATGTACAAACTTGAATACTCTTCTTTCTCATATATAGTCTTGACCGATAGAAAGTGAGCCAATTTCTTTATCCTATCAACCACGACCCAAATGGACTTAAAACCTTTTCTAGCTTTTGGCAACCCAATGACAATATCCCTTTTAATCACCTCCCACTTCCAAGTAGGAATATCTATGTATTGGGTTAGGCCACCCGACCTTTGATGTTTGGCTTTGACTGGTTGATAAGTATGGAAACTAGAAACAAATTTGGCAATGTCCCTCCTTATGTCTCCCCACCAATACACATCCCCCAAGTATCTGTACATTTTTGTGGAGCCGGGATAGATAGAATAAGAAGAATTATGGGCCTCTTCAAGGATATTCTCCCTCAAACCATTAACACAAGGCACACACAACAAACCTTGGTACCTAAGGGCCCCATCTCCCCCTTGGGAAAAAAAATCTCTACTTTGCCCTCTTTCATCAAGGACTTCAATTCAACCAAGAAGGAGTCAAAATCTTGTTTTGCTATCACCTCTTCAACCAATGAAGGTTTAGACCCATCGAAAATAACAACACCATCACCAACTTCTTCCAACCTAACCCCAATCTAGCCAATTGGTGCACCTCCTCCCTAGCCATCTCCTTACAACTATAATCAACATGAGCTAGGCTACCCATGGACACATGACTCAAAGCATCTGCCATAACATTTGCCTTACCGGGATGGTAATGCACATTTATGTCATAATCCTTAAGAAGTTCTAGCCACCTTCTTTTCCTCAAGTTGAGATCCTTTTGAGTGATGACATATTGGAAGCTCTTATGATCAGCGAACACATCCACATGTATCCCATACAAGTAGTGATGCCAAAACTTTAATGCAAATGCAACGGTGGCTTACTCTAGATCATGGGTAGGGTAGTTCCTTTCATGTACCTTAAGTTGTCTAGAAGAATAAGCTATAACCTTCCTATTTTGCACCAATACACCACCTAAACAAACTCCGGAAGCATCACAATACACCACAAATCCCTCAAGCCCATCCGATAGTGACAATGTAGGAGCGGACACAAGCTTGTCTTTTAATGTTTGGATGTTTCTCTCACACTCATCGGTACATACAAACTTAACCTTGTTTTGAGCCAATTTTATCATAGGGGAAGCAATGGAGGAGAACCCGTTCATAAACCTTTTATAGTTACCCGCAAGGCCCAAGAAACTCCTAATATCTGACGGGGTCAATGGTCTAGCCCAATTTCTAATCACATTGGTCTTCTTAGGATCCACCTTACTACAATCCCCCAATACCACATGACCCAATAATGCAACCTCCTTCAACCAAAACTCACACTTTTCATATTTGGCATACAATTTCTCCTCCCTCAATCTTTGCAGCACAACCCTCAAATGCCCCATATGCTCCTCCTTACTATGTGAATTGATCAATATATCATCAATGAAGACCAGAACAAAGGAATCAAGTAGGGTTTGAAGACCCTATTCATTAGGTCCATGAAGAAGCCGGTGCATTGGTCAACCCAAAAGACATCACAACAAACTGATAATGCCCACATCTAGTCCGAAAGGCCATCATAGGATGTCACATTCTCTCACCCTCACTTCATGGTATCCGGACAGAAGATCAATCTTAGAGAAATAGCTAGCCCCTTGCAATTGGTCAAACAAATCATCAATTCTTAGAAGAGGATATCTATTCTTTATAGTGCCCCTATTGAGTTGCCAGTAGTCAATAAGGGACCCATCTTTCTTTTTCATGAACAACACCAGAGCACCCCGAGGTGATTGCCTAGGCCTAATAAATTCCATCTAGAACAAATCTTTCAATTGATCCTTTAACTCCTTCAACTCCACCGAGCCATACGGTAAGGGGAAGTGGAGATAGGTTGAGTATCAAGGAGGAGGTCTATACCAAAATTCGTTTCTCTTTTGGGAGGAACACTTGGAATGTCATTTAGAAAGACATCAAGAAACTTATATATAAATAGAACCGACTCTGCGGTAGGGACTTTGGACTCCATATCTTTAACCCTCACTAGATGTTAAAGACACCCCATAGAGATCAACTTAACAGCTTTAATGCAAGAAATGAATCTACCCTTGAAAACCACTTCATGACTTTCCCACTCAAGGATGGGTTTATTTTAAAATTGGAATTTGACCCTACGGATTCTACAATCAATAGAAGCATAGTAGGCTTGCAACTGATCCATCCCAAGAATGACATCAAAATCTACCATGTCTGATTTAGCAAGATCACAAGGCAACAACATATGCAAAATGCAAATAAGACAACTTCTATAAACTTTGCTAACAACAATAGAGGCAATAATAGAAGAAGACACTTCATATGACTCATGCAGCAACTTGGGGTCAATATGGAACGTTTTAGCAACAAAAGGGGTAATAAAGGAAAGAGTGGCACCCGAATCAATCAAAGCATATACATCAATGTCAAAGATTTTCAACATAGAGTAACAACATTGGGAACCTCACCAACCCCTTGCCTCCCATGTAGAGCTTAAAACCAATTGTGCCGACCACCTCTATACCAATGGAACAAGATTTGCACCCCAGCCCTTGCCAGGGTTTCTTGGATAATTAACCTTTTTGTGACCAAGTTCCCCACAAGCAAAGCAACATTAGAACCTTTTAAACATAGGCGTCCATGGCTCCTTCCAAATTTAGGGCACATATCAATAGGAACCACACCACCAACACCTTGAGGCCTAGGTAAGTCATTGGCAAATGCCTTATTAGCAGCATGAGAAGACCCTTGGCCTTGATAAACTCTAGAACTCTTTTGGAATTTACACTCAAATTGGGCCCTCTTGTCCTCATGCACCCTCCTCTTCATCAATTTGTCCTCCTCTATTTGCTTGGCATAGGTCATCAACTGAGACAAGTCCATGTTATTAATTCGCATGGCGAACCAGCATTCTTCACTTACCAAGTTGGAGACCCCCATCATGAACTTATTCATCCTAGACCTAGGATTCGCCACCAAATGTGAATCATACTTTGAAAGTTGATTAAAATTTGAAGGCATACACCCTCACACTCATAGCACCTTGTTTCAAGTTCATTAACTTAACCAACTTAGCTTCTCTAAGCTCAAGAGGGAAAAATCGATTAAGGAAAGCCAATTTGAACTCCTCCCAAATAACCACATTACCAATTCCCTTCTCACTCTTCCATTGGTCATACCATATTTGGGTTACCCCTTTGAGTTGGTAAGCTACCAACTCTGCCTTTTTATTTGGCCCAACACCCATGATATTCAGGATCTTGTAGACATCATCAATGAACTCTTATGGATATTCATCCACCTTTGACCTATAGAACACCAAAGGATTCATCCTCATGAAGTCCTTTACCCTAGCTCTCGAGGTAGTAGCATGAGGGGCTTGGGCCCCTTGATTAACTTGGTTGGCCACAACTTGGTCAAGCATAGTGAGACATCCAAAAGCTCACCACTGGTAGGTTATTCTCGGGAGTTTGGGCCATTCTTCCTCTCGTGTTTTGCATGATCTAACATAGCAAAGAACAATAGTTAGGAAAAAACTTATCACAACTCTATAGCTCGACTTAGGAAATAAAGAAGGGAAACATTTCCTAAAACATCTCGTAGCCAGAGTAGGAATCTAATCGACATGGTGTGTTAGATTCCAAGGATCTATCAACATAATGCTCTGATACCAAGTTTGTCACAACCCAAGCCTAGAGCCTAGACGTACCATGATGAATGGGGAACCCAAAGGAACCCCAAACAAACCTCTTAACATTTTATTACACATTATTGGTCGTGGAACCACATAAATGACATAAACCGTAAGAATAGGGGAGAAAGGACTAATGGGAAGCATTAACATCATCATAAAGATACAAGAGTCATAGCTCATATCATATATACATATCATGTCCAACAAACACCTTTAGTACATAAATAAGAGAGGGGGCCTTGACAAGCAATCGAGCTCACCCTCATAGTCAAAATAGAACATAAAGAACAATGTCTCAATACATAATAAGAGCAACATAGACTATGGTCCCCGAAGTGGAGGACTCACCTACAAACTTGAGTAGTATCGATCTAACCACGTGGAGGAGGATGATCAACTTGGGCACCGGTTCCTACATGGTGATATCATGTAGGCAAGAGTATGCATTAGTACGTTTGAATGTACTAAGGATGTAGGATGCAATGCAACAAGAGATAGGCACCTTAATCAAAATGCATAACAATAGGAAATAGGAATAATATATCAATATAACATATATGATCCATAAGTAAAATATGCTTAAATAAATTATGCTCATATAGGATATCATATCTGTAGAAGAGACCAAGCTAGATTTCCAAAGTACAAACCCCTTGGTTGGTTGATGATGGTTTCACCCCATCAGCCTGGTGGTGTGGTACAAAACCCTAACATGGTTAATGATAATTTCACCTTAGCAACCTGGTGGCGAAGTACAAACTCCTCATTTGTTTGATAAGTACAAACTCCCACCTTGGTTATCAAGGTACAAACCCCTCGATAGGGTTATCCAGGCTCTTAGTCCCGCCGGATCAGTCATGGTCTAATGCAACACTTTATATATATTATATCATACACATAAGATTTTTTCATCATCATAATATCAATCATATCATATCTAATGTTTAGGACCTTCAATTCCTCAAGAAACCACATGCAGACATTTTATCAAGTACTTATAGGGAGAGTAATGCTGGTATAAAATCGTGAATTACAGAGATGAAATCATGCAAGCAAATCCATTATAAAACCATCAATCAATAGCTTGTAATACCATCAAGCAATATACATCAAAAACAGCTCATCAAAACTTACAATAGATCCAAGATTTATAGCTTGAAACACAGCAAAATCAGACACAACTTTACATAACCTTAACATAGTTCATAGACATGTTCATACTAGTAAACCCAGTTGAAATATCAACTTTAAATCGTGCAAATTGAGTAGAAAGGAATTTAGGGCACATGGGTTGAAGAAGCAATGGCTAAAACCTACATACCTTAGCTTTGAGGAAGCTCTTGATGAAGATTGAAAATGGAGGCTTGAAGCTTGAAGGATATCCTTAATTTCGGATGAGGGTTCTGAGACTTGAATTTTGGGAGTGAAAAATATGGCTAAGTGTTTAAGAGGATATTCGGGAATCTTTAGGATGATATGAGGGTGAAATATGGCTAATTATATGTAAAAACAATTTTGGGAACACTTAGTACCAAGACCCAGAAGTCTTGGACCCATATGAAAATCAATGGCAACAAAATACACAGGTCTGCGTCTAGTTCGCGACCCGGACCTATCGTAGAGGAAAAATTAATACATGTTCGCGATAGTTGAGCATCGCGGTACTATCAAGGATCTAATATGTATAAGAAAAATTATGAAAAATTAAATTTCTAGTCATTTGCTCTTAAATTAGGATTAGACCCTTTTCCCCTTAATTTTGATCCCTGAACAAGAATATGAAGTCGATTTTTTATATTATTCACGGATTTGAGATATATGAAATTTAAGATTTTGGATTTTTGGGGTCGATTCAATAAACTTTATTTAACCTAAGCTCCAATATAGCCAACCGATGGACCTTTCTAGCCACCTCTTTGCCACCATCATCAACATGAGCTAAACTACCCATAGACACCGTACTTAGAACATTGGCCAAAATATTAGCTTTGTCAGGATGATAATGCATACTCATATCATAATTATTAAGGAGCTCTAACCACCTTCTTTATCTCAAGTTAACATCTTTTTGGGTAAACACATATTGGAGACTCTTGTGGTAGGTAAACACATCAACATGAACCCCATACAAGTAGTGACGCCAAATTTTCAAAGCAAATACCACGGCCACCAATTCAAGATCATGGTTGGGATAATTCTTTTCATGCACCTTAAGTTTTCTAGAGGCATATGCTATCACCTTACCACTTTGCATCAAAACACACCCCAAACCAATCCTTGAGGCGTCACAATATACAATAAATTCGTCCAATCCTTCAGATAGAGCCAAGATAGGAGCGGAGACAAGCTTATCTTTCAATGTTTTAAAAGTCTTTTCACACTCATCAGCCCACATTAATTTTGCCTTTTTGTGTTAATTTAGTCACAGAAGAAGCAATAGAAGAGAAACCATTCACAAACCTCTGGTAATAACCTGCCAGACCCAAGAATCTTCTAATGTCCGAGGGAGTCAAAGGCTTGGCCAATTTCTAATCACCTCCATTTTCTTAGGATCCACCTTAATGCCATCATCTGGCACTACATGGCCTAGAAAAATGACCTCTTTCAACCAAAATTCAGATTTTTCATATTTAGCATCAACTACTCCTCCCTTAAGATTTGCAACACTGCCCTCAAGTGATTCACATGCTCCTCCTCACTACGGGAATAAATAAAGATATCATCAATAAAAACCATCACAAAGAAGTCAAGGTAGGGTTTAAAGACCATATTCATGAGATCAATAAATATAGTCAGTGCATTAGTCAACCCAAAAGACATAACCACAATCTCAAAGTTCCCATACCTAGTCCGGAACGCTATCTTGGTCACACTCCCCCAATTTCACTTGGTGATACCTCGACCGAAGATCAATCTTAGAAAAGTGATTAGCCCCTTGAAGTTGATCGAAAATGTCATCAATCATTGGTAGAGTGTGTTTATTCTTTATGGTGACTCTATTATTTTTTCGGTAATCAATGCATATTCTAAGAGAGCCATCCTTCTTCTTAACAAATAACACTGGTGCACCTCAAGGTGATTTACTAGCCCTTATAAAACCATTTTCCAATCAATACCTCAATTTCTCCTTCAACTCCTTGAACTCCGCTGGAGCCATAAGGTAAGGAGGAATAGAAATGGGTTGAGTATCGAAAAGGAGATCTATGCCAAAATCTATTTCCCTTTCAGGAGGAACACCGGGAAGCTCATTGGGAAAGACATCAAGAAACTCATTAACCACCAGAACCGACTCAATAGAGAGGACTTTGGACTCCACAACCCTAACCCTTACAAGATGATAAAGACAAACTTTAGAAATTTTGGGCCTTAAGATAAGAAATGAATCTACCCTTGACCACCACATCATGACTTTCCCACTCAAACATGAGCTCATTGGGGGATTGGAATTTAACCCTATCGGTTCTACAATCAATAGAAGCATAATATGCATGCAACCAATCAATACCAAGAATGACATCAAAATCCACCATATCTAATTCAACAAAATCACAAGGCAAGATTTTATGCAAGATGAACATAGGACAATTTCTATAGATTCTTTTAGCAGCAATGGACTCACCAACGGGGTTAGACACTTCATAAGGTTCACATAACAAGTTGGTACTAATATGAAGCTTTTGGAAACAAAAGGAGTAATAAAATAAAGAGTGGCACCTGGGTCTGTCAATGCATCCACATCAAAATCAGAAACCTTTAACATACCAGTAACAACATCGGGTACCTCATCAAGTCCTTGTCTCCCTTAAAGTGTATAAAATCTATTTTGTATTGGAGAACCTCCTTAATGACCTCCCCTTCCTCTTTAGCCCGCATTAGCACCGTCGTCTTGAGGACGACCATCTCTACATATGGGTTGAGCATGAGGACAATCAATAACCTTGTGGCCAACTTCAATACAATCAAAGAAAGCATTTGAATTTCTCCAACAAGGACCACTATGATTCTTTTCACAACTAGGACATCTAGGCTTTACCATCTCTCCATTACCTTCTTGGAACATTTTATTAGGTACCCTTTCATTGGGAAACCTCTTTTTCGAAGCATTGGATGACCCTTGGTCTTGGAACTTCTAGCCTTGGGGAAACTGGCCACCTTTAGAACCTTGGAACTCACCTTTAAATCAAGCCCTCTAGTTGTTATGCATATGTCATGGAGTAGGACAGGTCTATATCACCTATTAGCATGGGTTTATGACATTCCTCATTAACTAAGTCGGATACACCAAACAAAAATTTGTTCATCCTTGACCTTGGCTCAGCAACCAATTTTGGGCGATTCTTGGAGAGTTGGTTGAACTTGAGGGCATACTCTATCACACTCATAGTCCCTTATTTTATATTCATAAATTCCATCATCTTTGCCTCCCTTAACTCAATATGAAAGAACTGGTTGAGAAATGATGCTTTGAACTCCTCCCAAGGGATAACATCACCATTTCGCTTCTCCATCATCCATTGAGTGAAATATATTTGAGCCACCCTTTTGAGTTGGTAGGCCGCCAACTCAACTTTTTCCTCCAAGTTAACCCCCATAATGAACAACATCTTATACACCTCACCAATGAATTCTTGAGGATCCTCATCCACCATAGACCTATAGAACTCTGGTCGATTCATCCTAGTAAAATCCCCCACCCTTGAGGCCGAAGTAGGAGCATGAGGGGCTTGGGCCCCTAGGTTGGTTTTGCTGGTCATAGCATGAGCCAACATTGCAATAGCATCACGAAATTCTTTTTGGGCTACCCCTCCTTCTTGAAGAGCGGGAGGAGCCAATTGATCCTCGGGTGTACAAGTTCTTCTTCCTCTTGGAATCAACATCATCTAGAATAGCAAAAAACATTTGTTGGGGGAAAAGCCTTACCTTAATTTCTATAACACGATATAGATCATAAAGAAGGAAAATATTTTCTAAAATGTCTCAAAGTATCTTACTCATAGTTGTGATGTACTTCACAACTATGAAAAAGACTCTAATCGATGCATTGTGTTGGATTTCGAGAACTATTAACAACCTAGTGCTCTAATACCAAGTTTGTCATGATCCAAGCCTAGGGCCTAGACGTGACATGGTGAACGGGAACTCGAAAGGACCCAAACAAGCCTCTTAACATATCAATCACATATCCTTGGTCGCGAAAGCAAAGTACACAACAAAAAGAGATAACATAAAAGGGAAGCGGGACTAAGAAAAGTCTCTGATAATCATAAAAATATAAAGAGTCAAGCTTATAGTATAAATACATCATAGTATTCTAACAACACCTCTAAACAAAGAATGGAGTTGGGGCTAAGACACTCTCGGAGCTCACCCTCATAAATGTCAAATGTTCAACATCAAGAGGTCTTAGAAATAGCAAGAGAAAGTAGATGGTATCCCCAAACTTGTAGACTCACCAAGCTGATCTTCGAACAATCTCACTTGCCACGTGTAGGATGATCAAGAGGAGCTCCATTCCCCCCATGGTGATATCATGTAAGCATAAAATATGTGTTAGTACGTCTGAATGTACTAAGTATATAAGATGTAATGCAATAAGACATAAGCTAATATAGCCAAAATGCATGGAAATAGGAAATAGATAAGTGAGATCTCAATATAGCCTACATGGTTAATGCTAGAAGTAAAACATACTTGTAAATCATTAAACTTGCATTGAACATAATACATATGTTGATAGAGACCTTAACAGACAAACAATAAGATCAAGTGAGCTATAATGGAATCTCGATGATTACCCCTCATTGGTAAAGAGGTCGTCTACTTGCCAAGGTAAATCATACTTCACCTTACAAAAGCCCGTCCTATTTCGGAGATGTAACCCCCCCTTTGGGGAACTAGTCCCATTTTGAGGTATATTTTATGATAAAGTGCACTAATGGATCTACTAGTATAGTAAGGGTATAACACAATCCTATGCTGGCACATAGTTTGTTGAAAGAAGTATGGTCCCTTGAAGATAGTCGACGCCAACATCCAATCCATCTGTCCTAAGTCCAATCCCATGGAATACTTGAAATAATCATATCTTTATTAACATAATGAAGATAGAATCGTAGCTCTTAAACATACTTGACCTCTAATGGTGAGCCTAATTGAAACATGAGAATAGATCATAATTATACATGAACACTTGTCTTAACATGAATGGCTCACAAGAGGTAAATCTTGGAAAAAGGGCTTATCTTCAGACTTGCAAAAAGCCCATATTGATCATGAAGTCACTTGACTTGTAAAACATGTAATTAACTTGACAATTCTTGACTTGGCATTTCATCAAACACTTGGTGGGCACATATGAGAATATGTTTAAATCATGCAAAATGCGACAGTATAGATCTTGAAATAGTGAAATCGATACATCTTAAAGTCATGTAAATCAGTCTACCAACATCATGGTAAAACCCCATCATTGAGAACTTGTAAATCATATCAAAATTTCATAGTAGTTCGTAGATTTCATAGCTTGAATCATGTATAGTACCAATAGCCAAAGATCAATTCATAATATAAGCTTAAAATAATCAACCATATTTGATAAAACCCCAACAAAAATTAGCTCATATTTTATAATAACAGATACCTATAGGTAATACATCTTGAAACCATGCAATTTACATAAAATAGAAAGATTGGGCTCTATGGGTGAAAGGACCCAATGGATTAAACCCATATACCTATATTTGGGGAAATCCTTGATGTAGACTTGAAGCTTGAATGGAATCCTTGAGATACGAAATTATACTTGAGACACTTGGATTTGGATGAAATATTTGGTTAAGACTTAGAGAGGTTCTTGAGAGGGTCTTGAGTGATATAGAGTTGAAAAATTACTAAGTATAGGTGTTTTCACGCGTAAGTTGGCATGGGGCTATGACCCTAAGTCCCTTGGGCTAAAATGAATAACTAAGGAAAATAATACACTGGTTCGCATAAGGTCCACGATATGGACACATTGCGTAGGCAACTCCAACACTGATCCGTGCCCCTGGCGCATCGCAGTCAGGGCGTAGATGGCTACTGGAAATCAAATTTTTGTGAAAATTATTTTTATTATGGGTCCTCTAAAATTTGTATTATACCCATTTTCCATTCAATTTTTCCCTCCAATCAAGAAAATGAAGTCAAATTTTTCATAATACGCATGGATTTTGAGATATATGGAAATTACAACTATGGGCATTTTCGAAACACATTTTTGTGTCATTTCAAAGCCCAGTGTTCCTTTTCATGAAAACTGCATGTTTTCAAGTTGTATACCTATAGGTATCTCTTATTATAAATTATGAGCATGAATCATGTTGGGGTTAGATCCAAGAATTTCCAAGAAATCGATATTCTAAGGCCTTACAAGATCCAATTAACAACGTAAAGATTTATGGAAGAAATCTAATGCCTTTACTTGAGAAAATAAATCAAAACGTTAGATTCCGATTTTGCACGCTTTATGAGTAACTAAAGACAATAATTGAAGGTAACCTAATTACCTTCTAAAGAATACCAAAAAAAAAAAAAACCAAAAAATATCACAAGAAGAAAGTACTTTATACCTCAAACTATGAATTAGTAAAGGTTTAAAGATAAATTCTCAAAGAACAAGTCACAAAAGTTCAATATAACTTTCTCAAATATTATTAATATCATTCTAACTATCTTTAATGAAATAAAAAGGACTCCTATGTATAATAGGGTCCTTGGACGTCCAAGACACCGTAGGTTAGGCCCTAGGAGTATCCGAAACCTAGAAAGAAAATCACAAGGTAAATCCTACTCTACGAAGGAAATAAAGTTACCTTAATAAGGAATAGACCTAGTAGTTCTAGGAAAGCATTAAATGGTACTAGGATACATTAAATAAAACAAGAAAAATATTAATAATCTATATATAAATAAGGAAATAAGGTAAAACCTAACTAGGAAAAGAATCGTGACAAATTTGGAAAGTTTAACTAGTCTTCTCTGCAAACTTATGCAGAAAGCAACCTTTCTTGTGGCCGATTCTTGGACTCTTCTTGGACTTATTTGCGTGAAATTTAACCCTAAAATTCTTCACACTGGAATTGAATTTGGGGCACCAAATAATTATTGCATTTGGACAATTCATCCTTCTTGGGCTTTAGCTCTTCTTCCCACACAAAACACCTTTGGATATGTAATTGAAGCTCATTGAGCTTTTCATTAAACTCCTTGGTTTGAGATATTGTTACGGGCCTCTTTTGAGCTTCTAAATCTTCATCCTTTTTCTTCAATGGAGTAGAGCTTTGAATGATGCTACCACCCAAGCCTAGAGCCTATACGTGACACGGCAAATGGAGAACTTGAAGAAACCCCAAACAAGCCTTTTAACTTATCATTACACATCATTGGTCATGGAAGCATATACATGACATAAAGAGTAAGAATAGGTGCCAAGGGCTAAGGGGAAAAGCTTGCATATCATCATAATCAAGAGACAAGAGTCAAACTTATAACATAGATACATGATAGTCCAACAAACACCTCTAACACATAGATAAGAGCGGGGGCCAAGACAAAGCAACCGTGCTTCGGTTAAGGTGCTTTGGCATAATAACAACTAAGAGGAGATGACGTGGGAAGCGGAAGAGTTAATGAAGAGGAAGTACCCTCACTTATTCTCTGCACCGTCAGGTAATTCATTCCCTCTTTTATCAAGATATAATGCATGATGCTTGAGTTGTTCGTTTCCAATTGTTGAATTATGGTTGATACTCACTCGGCTAGCATAACATTTGAGGACGAATATTCCTAAGAGGGGAGGATGTTAAACCCCATTATTTTTTAAATTAAGGATAATTATACAAATAGAAAATTTTGTTGTGGACGTTGGGTCATTTGAACTTAAGTATATTTCCGGTTCATAATTAGAGTATCAAGTGAATTTGGTGTGCATATTTAAGTTTGAGTCGGAAGTCCTTGATTGGATCAAAATAGAAAAGT
>JAOTQR010034365.1:0-15889 GCA_025774065.1 Solanum ossicruentum | reverse complement strand
AGAAAAATATAACAAGGAACGTAACATAACAAGATGTCATGAAACCAATGATGCATGAAGTGCAAATGATGCTCTTATATATATATATATATATATATATATATATATATATATATATATATAGTGGGGATATGACCTTAACCGACATAAGTAAGACCAAGCGAGCTATTACTTAGAATCCCAATGAAATCCCCTCAGTAAAGAGGTGGTCTAATTGCCAAATGTAAACCATAATTCACCTTACAGGAACACATCCCATTTTTGTATGAACTAACCTTCCTTACGGGAACATATCCCATTTCGGATAGGATTTTCACAAATAGCATCAAGTCACAATACATTATGTTTTCTCCTTATCGGAACAACACCCATTTCAGAAGCATCTTTCCTTACGGGAATAACACCCATTTTAGAAAGGAAAACTATGCTAGGCACATAGTTTAAGGAAAAGGAAAGAGCCCTTGAGGATAGAGCTGACGCCCCTAATCCATCGGTGTTGAGTCATCATCCCACAAGAATACATATACGTATATATACATGCTTCCAAGAGACAATAGACATTTCCAAAACCATTTCAATGCATTTTTTAGGCTTAAAGGCTAAAACATAATTTCATAATTCATCATACTTAGGCTCAAATGCCAAAACATAGTCCATAGTGATAATACTTATGTATAGGAATAGCTCATTCATATACAAGATGGTGCAAGCATCTAAAATGCTCAAAGATCCAAAATCAATAGACATATATGTGATCATATTCTTGTCATAACTGATACTTTATCAAAATCATATCATAGAACATAATTGGGCTTAACCCATAACATAATTTCTTGAAATTATCCAATGTTATGAATGCAAATGCCATGGATGATGTGAGGAAAGCATGGGTAATTACGATTCAATCTAACATCAACAATATAATATGAAATTCAAGTGAAAACATAATTAAATCCATATTTAAAATCATCTACAAACCATCCATGCTCAAATAAGCTTTTTAAAGTGACATGCATAATCATAGGTTTATGAAAATGAGCAAATTCAATATTTCAAAGCTTAAGTCATCTTTAAATCAATAGATAAACATAACTCATTCATTATTGGAATTTAAGGAATCAAAATATTTTAAAATCCCGAATCAAAGTAAGAAAAATTCATGTAAATTTCTTGAAAATAGTTTGGGTTTCCTTGATTGGAAGTAACCAAGGATCAAAACCCATATACCCTCACCAAGATTAAGAAACCCCCAAAGAATTTGAAGAAGAATTGAGTTCCCTAGCTCAAGTGCTGAAATCTCTGAGAGTTCTTTTGTGGAAAGCTTTTGAAGGGATTTAAAATATGAGGAGTTATTTTTGAATGCTTGAAATAGGTTTTAGGTCTTTAGATGATCATTGGATAACATAGGAATCCCCAAAAGACCAATAGAAATACAAATTTAAGGAAACACCGTTATTGAATCGGGTAGAAATATAGGTCAGAACCACTTCAGGGGAGGGTTCATCGTTCGCGTGGCATTACATGGTCTGTGAACTTTCCCATGAACCCACACTCAGCAAAAATTCTGGAAGTTGGAACTTGACTTCAACATTTAAAATTTTTAGCACCAAAGCGAGCTCCATGGTTAGGTGCACGACCCGTGAGCCTCATCACGGTTCGTGGGACTAGGCATTTGCACCAACCTTAGCAAAAATAATCCTCCCACCCCAACCTTGAAGACCTCACAGCCATCTATATGGCCTATCCCACTCTCCACGGTTCATGGGGTGAATCGTGTTGCAACACTTAGCCAAGAATAATTCTCCTCACCAAGATTGAACCACACTTACGATTTTCTCCATCCTTGAAGGCCATATGGCTAGTACCACTGACCGTACCCCAATACTAGGACAAAAATGGATATTTCAGGCCCAAGGCCATTCCCACAGTTCGTGTAAAGCCTCACTACCCATATAGGTGCCAGTGTGGCAACATTGCACAGGAGGGTCTTACGAAAATGGGCATAACTTCTTCATCCAAACTCTAAATGAGGTAAAATCAAGTGCATTAAAAAGCTAATTCAAAGAGATTTAATTTGATAGGTAGGTCACCCAATTCAGTTTGTGCGAAGAGATATGTGCATTTAAAGTTGACCCTTATATCAGTACTTATAAAGAACTTAGCCAATGAAATTCCTTTGAACTTGACTTGATGTAGGATACCCATGATGGCCCTAAACAACATAAATAAGCTTGAATTGAACGCTTGAAAGTTAACTTACATCGAGCTTGGATGTTCCATAAGGTGTCACCTTGGCCCAAAACTTTTCGTAACTAAATCTCAAGCATCAGTAAAGCTATACAAAATTCGGGTCCTTATAAGTGAGTACCAGAAAAGGCACCCAGTAGGCATAATCGGTCGACCGACTGAAATATTGAACATAAATAAAGTCCAAATATATAAAGAACTGCAATAGTGTAGCAAAACGAACTCAGATCAAGGTATAGGCATATCTGGGAACCATTAAACCACTACTAAACCAATCGAAGTGAACAACAATGATAACTTGAACCAGTCGAAGTTCTAAACATCGATACCGACTAACGAAGACTGTGTAGGCCAATACCACAACGGCCCGCTAACTAAGGTATAGTGTTGTATATGGGTGCAAGGCCCTAGATTTATGCTAGTACGCCAATTGGGCATCCATAAGCCTAGAAGGTATACCCGTACATAATAATAATGCCAATAGAAAATCACAGAATCTCATAGAACCATCACAAAATCCCATAGAACTATATCAGAGCCCAGCTTCCCATATCATTAGAACAAGGGTCAGTTGTACGTGGGTGTAAGGCCTTAGTATCTAAGCTTAAATTCCCCCTAAGCCCCTATAAGCCAAGAGGGTACACCTACGCACAATCAAGGTGTGAACAAGTAAGTGGATCCATGTGTAAACAATTGGGCGCCCAGCCCCCAAAATCACAATAGTAATTGGGTCCTCGACCCTTCAGAAGTAGTGTCATACGGGGACTCAAACCCCTAATATCACCCAAAGACTCTAACCCCTAGGTCTTCTGACCTGGCCTCCAGTCGGGCAGTCAACCAGGGCCAAGTGGTCTAACCGTAAATGTAACGATGGGATGTCTCCCCCACGGGTGAAAGAATACCCCTAGAATACTAGTAGTATGTCATCATCAGAGTATCAATCATGGGTCCTAGCCCTACAGACCATCAATCATGGGGTCCTCGACCCAAAACTCAACTGGTGCTCAGTCGTCAAAACCTTGAATCACAGTCGCAGCCACCGGGACACAAGTCCACGGGGAGCATCACCTAGGACCCCAACTCTACAGATATAACCATCGGTGCTCAATGGTGATAGGGAGCTTCATTTGGGATTAGATGTCAATAATCACTTACTCAACCAGTATATTTGGATTTGGAACTCCAAAGTCATGTCGTGCCCTAGAGTGACGTAGGTGACGACCTCACAACCCAGGTATTCAACAATCTCAATCCAACTCACACAATAGTAACTACTACCTCTCTCAGGTACAATAGATACCCCGACATCAGATGGAGGGAACCAGCACACAACAACAATTAGTAGTACATCGAGGTGTATAACTATATGTATGTAAATATATATATACACACACACACCATATATCACCATAGAATAATGCCCAATGAAGGCCAAGTACAACATAACCTCATCCATCCCCAGTGCCTAGAGAAAACATGGAAAATCACATTACATAATAAGTACTTAGGACGATCAGACCCCGTAGAGTCATATTTGTGCCAGAATCAAGCCACCGTATGCCATATAATCAATACACAGTCCCCTGGTCGGCATCTCCATAACAATAGCCTATACACACTTATACAAGTATAAGTTGAGTAGAACGCATGTCTATCCTAGGAACTAGTTCATATGTGGCCCTTACCAAGCCCTTTTTCTATGTAAAATAACTCAAAGAGCAAAGCCGGTGTAACCAAAGCTAAGGCCCAAGAAGTTAGACTATCAGAGAGATGCCACCTACCCTGAATCATATCAGATCCCAATTGCTACAAGAACACCACCTATAGCTCGCTAATAAGGTCCCACTCCCTTCTCTAACTAGCCGGTGGCTCAATGTCAATGCATCTCATATTACAGGTCACAAGGCTCCTTTAGGGGTACAACTATGACTATCCCAGAATGTGGTGTATTTCTTCGGTCACTAATCAGTGGCATAAGTACATAATAGATAACAGCAGGATATAGGATCATATAAATCATAGGGCAACACAGAATCATATTCAATGAAAAAATTCTACCAAGAGTACTTAGTAAAGATATAGATAACTGCAACCATATCATACATATACATACCAACTAGATATACATACTAGATTCAACGCACAAGGTAACATGTAATCACAGGTCAAACCTCAATAGCCAGTATATTCTTGTAGTCTCAGACCACACGCACATATAAGCAAGAGTCAAGCTCGGTGTACATACCTGTCACATGTTCAATACTCTAACCAACTCCTTTCAAGCCCTTTCATAGTCATAATGTAAGAATTCAGGTAATATAGCAACTACAACTGACACAACCCTCTAATACAACAACTACCATCCCATAACATTATATATACACAACTCACAGATCACATTCATCCATATACAATATATACTCCACAACTCAATCCATAAATAGTACACTCCTACACATTCTAACTCAAATACGCAAATCTTTCAGCTCAGTCTAGGGTTTAGAGAAAGTGTAGCTAACCTGGCATCCGATATCTCTTGCTTTGAGTCAATCCAACAAAGTTTTTCCCATCTAAATTGCCTCTCAATGTTGCTCAGATATCAAAACATAAGTCATAAGATTATTACGGCTACTTTGGCTGTAAAATCTCAATAAATGGGTGAAATTACATCAATTACAACTAAAATAGGAAAAATTGAGACCCACATTGAAATACCAAACCAATCCCCATAAAATAATTTCTATATTAACCTGAGTGCATAAACAGAAATTCGGCCCAACAAGGACCTCAGAAGACAAAGAAAAGGCCCAAAAATGAAGCTAAAAACTTTATCGAAAAATATTCTTTTCAAAAAATAGACAAAATCAGTGAACACCCAGCATAGCACAACATCTCTCTCAGAACGTAGAACAATTAAAATACAAATTTCACTTAATTCCATTAAGAAATTACTTAAATAATGTAATGTAAAGTTTTCACTTATTCCTGATATATCAATGAAGAAAAAGTAGAAATTTACCTCAAAATACGTGTCAAATCCTAAATTTGACTTCACCATGATGTTCCTTGAGAAAATTGAGTCATGTAGCTTTTTGATGACCAAAATCATATGAAAAATGAGCTTGAAATCATGGTGCAAAATTGGAGAAAATATAATATATATTTATATAAGGCAACTTCTTGGAAACCAAATATATATATATTAAACATGCGGCAACCTGTAACACCCCTCAAGTGCTTCGGAATGCCCCATAGGTGTATTTCTCGTATATCTCAAAAATCATGTGTGATTTCAAAAATCAAACTTCATATTCTTGTTCAATAGGAAAAATTATGCTGGAAAAGGATAACTCTCAAATTTTAGAAAACCTGTAGCAAAAAATAAATTTCACAATGGGGACGAATTCCAGTGTCCCTCCACGCCCAACCCGCAACGGTCCTGGGGCACTAATTGGTACATTTTTGTCCCTGTTTTTCTTGTTCATCTAGGGGTATTTGTGTAATAACCCAATTAGCATTTAAACATGAAACCTTCATCTTTTGGCCATTTTTCAACTCAAGAACCTTCGTAAACTATCTCAAAACATCACCCAATCCTTCATTCAATTCCTAGAATCTCAAGAGCACATTTTGGATTTCAAGGAAACAACTCAAGCTCCAAGTCTCCTCTAAGTTTGAATCAAGAAATTCTAAGTTTAGGTTTGTGGGTCTTCATCCATGGATCCTTTCACCCATGGAGCCCAACCTTCTCATTTTGTGAAAATTGCATATTTTAAGTTGTATTCTTCACGGTATTCCCTATCATGTAGTATGAACATGATTTATGATTGGTTTTATCAAATATTGAGTTAAGATTACTCCATGAGTTGATTTGAAACTATTGAAGCTATACAGATATGTACTATGGAAACTATGCCACATTGTGAATTCTTGATTGATTTCATAACACCCAAAAATAAAGGTTTTATTACTATATTGGTTGGTTGATTTGCATGACTCTAAAATGGATTATTTTACTCTCTTATGGTTATTACTCTATAAATTGTATGGTTTGTACATGTTTTCAAATACCCACCATTTTTTATTAAACTACATGACAAAGATTTTCATTAAAGATGAATTATTGCATGATTTTCAAGTCAAATGATTTCATAATAATTATGGGCTCCTAAGCATGTATTAAATTCATAAAAGGTTTCTCCAATTTACAAGTGACAAGTTGAGGCCTTATTCTATAATTCTGCCCTCTTGTGAGCCAATTATGTCCAATTTAGGGGTCAAGCTAGCATGATTACTATGTTACCCTCATGTTCAAGTTAAGCTCACTAGTAGGGGTCAAGTATGTTTCTATCCTCATGTGAAATGAAATACCTACTAGAAGGGGTCAAGTCCATGCATTGTTTTCTACCCTCTAGTATAAGGTATATGCCCATGTCGGGGTCAAGTATGTAAATGTGTCACTCATGCCATATCATCATATTTTTACAAGTTCATTCATGTTATGACTAAATTTATGATTATCTCAAGTATTCCGTGGGAGACTTAGCACCGATTGAGGCTTGAGGTGGGGAATCGACTTAAAGGGTCCTTATATAGAGTCTTAGTCTCTAAACTATATTCCACCATAGTATTATATATTTTCCTAAAAGGGTTACTAGTGGATCCATCTAGGTCAAGTTACCCATAAAGTGGGGTCAAGTATGGTTTACCTTGGGAAGTAGACTACACCTTCTCCAGTGGGTGTCATGCATCGGGATTTCAAGTAGTAGCTTTCTTAATCTTAATATGTTAGTTAAGGTCTCCTCCCACATATGTATGTTATATTATGCAAGTTGAATATCTACATGCATGTTTTGTTACAAGCATTGATCATACATGTCATATTGAGATTATATCCATTGTCTATGATTATGTATTTCAATTATTATGGCTTATCTCTTTGTAATATTGCACCCCGTATATTTAGGACATTCCAAGTGCTAGCGCATACTCTATGCCTATATAATATCACAATGTATATACCAAAGCGCTTATTGATCATCCTCCTCCATGTGGCTAGTTCGGTTCATTTAAAGAAAGCTTTTGGTGAGTCCTCAACTCCGAGGACATTATCTATTTTCCTTTCATGCTATATTGAGACTTGTACTACTTTTGGATACTTGTTAATTGAGGGTGAGCCCGGGAAGTGTCTTGGGCCCCGTTCCATTCCATGTAGAGTTCTTTTTCGATAATATGATATTCTATGTATTGAGTTTGACTCTTATTACATTTATATCGGTATGAAAAACTTCCCTTAGTCCCGTTTCCCATTTTTTTAATGTCACTTGTGGATGTTTATTTTTCTTCCGCGACCAAGGATGTTCAAATGATATGCTAAGAGGATTATTTGGGGTCCCTTTGGGTTCCCCATCGCCGTGTCACATCTAGGCCCTAGGCTTGGGTCATGAAAAGCTTGGTATCAGAGCACTAGGTTATTAATGGTCCTCGAAAATCCAACACACCACATCAATTAGAGTCTTATTCATGGTTGTGAAGTGTGCCACAACTATGAATAAGAGGCTATCAAGAGTTTTAAGAAATATTTCACTTCTTTACGATCTATGTCATGCAATAGATGTAATGATAAGGCTTCCTCCCCTAACAAATGCTCTTTTGCTCTTTTAAGTCATATCACTACCAAGAGGAAGACCAAGGAGGTCTCGTACACCCGAGGAGCAACCGGCTCATCTCGCTCCTCAAGATAGAGGCGCTACCCAAGTTGAGTTTCAGAATGCCATCACTATTTTGTCCCATGCTATGACCAACCAATTTAATCAATGGGCCCAAGCCCCTCATGCTCCTACTCCAGCCTCAAGAGTGAGGGACTTCACAAGGATGAACCCTCTGGAATTGTATGGGTCCAAAGCGAAGAAGGATCCCCAAGCATTTATTGATGAGGTGTATAAAGCGCTAACTATCATGAGGGTGAGTTTGGAGGAGAAGGTAGAACTAGCGGCTATTAACTCAAAGGTGTGGCCCAAATTTAGTTTGCTCAATGGAAATTGGAGAGGTGAAACAATGATGTCATTTCTTGGAAGGAGTTGAAGGTTGCCTTCCTCAATTAGTTCTTTCCTATTGAGTTGAGAGAGGCAAAAATGATGGAGTTCACGAATCTCAAATAAGGTTCTATGAGTGTGATTGAGTATGCCCTCAAATTCAACAAGCTTTTAAAGTTTGCTGCTCATTTGGTTACCGATCTAAGGGCAAGAATGAACAAGTTTGTGTCAAGAGTGTCCGACTTGGTGAATGAAGAGTGCTGCACCGCTATGCTTGTGGGTGATATAGACTTGTCTCGGCTCATGACATATGTTGAACAACTTGAGGGGGAGAAGCTTATGAAGAGGAGAAGTGGGGAGTCCAAGAGGGCTCAGTTTGATGGTGGTTTCCAAGGTCCCAACGGTGGTCATTTCCAACAAGGTCACAAATTCCAAGGCCACGGGTCCCCTAGTGCTCCAAACAAGAGGTTTGCTAATGATGGAGTGCGTAAGCTAAGGTTTCAAGGTGGAAATAGTGGTATGACTAATCCTAAGTGCCAAAGGTGTGAGAGAGATCATGGTGTTCCATGCTTGAGATACTTTAATGCTTGCTATATTTGTGGTAAAGTGGGTCACAAGATTTTTGATTGCCCCTATGCTCAAAACAAGGGTAGAGATGGTCGTCCTCAAGGAAAAGGTGTTAATGTGGGTCAAAGGGCAAAGGGAGGCCAACAAGAGGGTGCTCTAAGAGAAAATCGATTTTATGTTGTCCAAGGAATGCAAGTAGTGGATAAGGTGCACAATGTTGTTATCAATATGTTAAAGATTTTTTATTATGATGTGTATGCATTAATAGATCCGGGTGCCACTCTTTCTTTCAGTACTCCTTTTTTTACTAATAAGCTTCATGTGTGTCCCAAATTGTTGTGTGAACCTTATGAAGTATCTACCCCCATTGGTGAGTCTATTATTTCTAGAAGAGTCTATAGGGATTGTCTCGTGTCCATATCGCACAAAGTCTTGCCTTGAGATTTTGTTGAACTTGACATGGTGGATTTTGACATTATTCTTGGGATGAATTGGTTACATGCATATCATGCTTCCATTGATTGTAGAACCTATAAGGTTAGATTCCAATTCCCTAATGAGCCCGTCCTTGAGTAGGAGAGTCGTAATGTGGTGGTTAAGGATAGGTTCATTTTCTGTCTTAAAGCCATAAAATTGATTTCTAAAGGTTGCATTTACCATTTTGTAGGGGTTAGGGAAGTTGAGTCTAAAGTCCTACGTATTGAGTCGGTTCTAACGGTCAATGAGTTTCTTGATGTCTTTCCCGATGAGTTTCCTGGTATTCCTTCCAAAAGAGAAATAGACTTTGTTATAGACCTCCTCACCCGATACATAACCCATTTTTATTCCCCCTTACCATATGGCCCCAGGGGAGTTGAAGGATCAATTGAGGGATTTATTGGAGAAAGTTTTCATAAGGCTTAGCAAGTCACCTTGGGGTGCACCGGTATTATTTGTAAAAATAAGGATGGTTCCATTAGAATGTGCACCAACTACTGGCAACTTAATACGGTCATCATAAAGAACTATTATCCTCTATCAAGGATAGGGGGCCTATTTGATCATTACAAGGGGCTAGTCATTTTTCTAAGATTGATCTTTGGTCCGAGTACCACCAAGTGAGGGTGAGGGAGTATGATATTCCCAAGGTAGCTTTTTGGACTAGGTATGGGCACTTTGAATTTGTGGTAATGTCTTTTGTCTTGACTAATGCACTGGTAATAGTTATGGATCTCATGAATAAGGTCCTTAAACCCTATCTTGATATGTTTGTGTTAGTCTTCATTGATGATATATTGATTTATTCTCAGAGTAAAGAAGAGCATGTGAATCATTTAAAAGTGGTGTTGTAAATCTTGAGGGATGAGAGGTTGTTTGCTAAATATGATAAGTGTGAATTTTGGTTGAAAGAGGTTGCATTCCAAGGGCATATGGTGTCAGGTGATGGGATTAAAGTGGATTCTAAGAAGATGGAGGTGATAAGAAATTGGCCTAGGCCCTTGACTCCGACGGATATTAAGAGTTTCTTCGATTTAGCGAAGTATTATCGAAGGTTTGTGAATGGTTTCTCTTCACTTGCTTCCCCTTTGACAAAGTTGACTCAAAAGAAGGAAAAATTTATTTGGACCAATGAATGTGAAAAGAGTTTACAAACTTTGAAGGATAAGCTTATCTCTGCTCTTATTTTGGCTTTACCGGAAGGATTAGAATGGTTTGTGGTTTATTGTGATGCCTCAAGGATTGGTTTGGAGCGTGTATTGATACAAAATGGTAAATTTATAGCATATGTCTCAAGGCAATTAAAGGTGCATGAGCCAAATTATCCCACCCATGATCCTGAATTAGCAGCCATGGTGTTTGCTTTGAAAATAGGGCGTCATTATTTGTATGGGATTTGTGTAGATATATTTACCGACTATAAGAGTCTCCAATATGTGTTCACATAAAAAGATCTTGACTTGAGCCAAAGGAGGTGATTATAACTTCTTAAGTATTATGATATGAGTGTGCACTATCATCCCGGCAAGGCTAACCTTGTGTCTGATGCTCTAAGTAGAGTATCCATGGGTAGTCTAGCTCATATTGATGATGGTAACAAGGAGGTGGCTAGAGAAGTACATTGATTGGCTAGGTTAGGAGTGAGGTTGAGTGAAGTTGAAAATGGGGGTGTGGTAGTTATTGATGGTTCCAAATCTTCTTTGATTGAAGAGGTCAAGTCCAAACAAGACCTTGATCTCACCTTGCTAGAATTGAAAGCTTTGGTGAAGGATTAATAAAGTAGAGGTTTTTTCCCAAGGGAGAGATGGTATGATTAGGTACTAAGGTAGGCTATATGTGCCTAATGTTGATGACTTAAGGGAGTTGATTTTAAAAGAGGCACATAACTTGACCTACTATATTCACTCCGGTTCCACAAAAAGGTATAGAGACTTAAGGGAGGTTTATTGGTGGGTGGTATGAAGAGGGATATTACCAAGTTTGTATCCAGTTGTCACAATTTCCAACAAGTGAAAGTCAAACATCAAAGACTGAGTGCCTAGTCCAAGACATAGAAATTCCTACTTGGAAGTGGGAAGGGGTTAACATGGACTTTATGATTGGGTTGCCAAAGAATAGAAAGCACTTTGATTCTATTTGGATTATCATTGATAGAATGACTAAGTCAGCTTACTTTCTATCGGTTAAAACAACTTATGGTGCGGAGGATTATAGCAAGATATATATTTATGAGTTGTTTAGGTTACATGGGGTGCCATTGTCCATCAATTCGGACCATGGTGCTCAATTCACTTCTTATTTTTGGAGATCCTTCCAAAAGGGTCTTGATACCAAGGTCAAGCTTAGCATGGATTTCATCCTCAAATGGATGGTCAAGCCGAAAGGACTATCCAAGCTCTTAAGGATATGCTTAACGCTTGTGTTTTAGAGTTTAAGGGTAGTTGGGATGAACATATTCCACTTATTGAGTTTGCTTACAACAATAGCTACCACTCTAGTATTGATATGGATTCCTTTGAGGCTTTATATGGTAGGTGTTGTAGATCCCCAGTTAGGTGGTTTGATGTGGGAGAGATCGCCTTGTTGGGCCCGAATTTAGTTATGAAGGCTTTGGAGAAAGTGAGGTTGATAAGAGAAAGATTGAATATGGCTCAAAGTACGCAAAAATCTTATTCTGATGTAAGGAGAAGAGACCTTGAGTTTAATGTTGACGATTGGGTTTACTTGAAGGTCTTACCCATGAAAGTTGTGGTCCGATTTGGCAAGAAAGGGAAATTGAGCCCAAGATTTATAGGACCTTATAGAATTTTGAGGATAGTTGGTAAGGTTGCCTGCGAATTGGAGTTGCCACTGGATATAAATATGGTTCATCTGGACTTCCATGTGTCTATGTTGAGGAGATGTGCTGGTGACCCAAGTGCCATAGTACCCTTAGAAGTTGTGGGTATTATGGAAGATAACTTGACCTATG
The DNA here is from genome assembly GCA_025774065.1 of Solanum ossicruentum. Lineage (NCBI taxonomy): Eukaryota > Viridiplantae > Streptophyta > Magnoliopsida > Solanales > Solanaceae > Solanum > Solanum ossicruentum. Next base: position 3,592 of record JAOTQR010034365.1, on the reverse strand, counting down.
AGGATGTCCTAGTAGAGATATTGGATAGGCAAGTTAACCAGGTTGAGAAACAAAGATGTGGCATCCGTCAAAGTCCTTTGGAGTAATCAACAAGTTGAAAGTGCCACATGGGAAGCCGAAGCGAACATCAAGAAATGATATCCATAACTCTTTCATTCTATTCAAGCCAAAGGTAATAAATCAAGTCCTATCTATGATTTTAAGTATTAAGCTTCAGCCCTTATCTCATTTTTGCATGCATACATGTTCATGATAACAAGTTTTGGTGATTTTTGATGCATATATATGAAATTTTTTTAGTATGATGTTAAGTGCATTTATTGCATTCATGTCAGGCTGAAAGTTTCATATTACTTCTCTTACGCATGTTTCTTTGACATTTGGGGATGAATGTTCCCAAGGGGGAGATATTGTAAAACCCCTCATGTGCTTGGAAATGCCCAATAGGTGTATTTCTTGTATATCTTAAAAACCATGTGTGATTTTAAAAGTCCAACTTCATATTCTTGTCCGAACTGGTCCATTTTCATCCCTGTTTTCCTTGTTTCATCTAGGGACATTTGGGTAATAAATCAGTGCCTATTTAAACGTGAATCTTTTGGCCATTTTTCAACTCAAGAACTTCTTAAACCCTCTCAAAACCCTCTCAAAGCATCACCCAATCCTCCATTCTATTCCAAGAATCTCAAAAGCACTCTTTGGATTTCAAGGAACTAACTCAAGCTCCAAGTCTCCTCCAAATTTGAATCAATAAATTCCAAGTTTAGGTATGTTGTTCTTCATCCATGGCTCCTTTCACCCATGGAGTCCAACCTTCTCATTTTATGAAAAATGCATGATTTTAAGTTGTATTCTTCATGGACATTCCCTACTATGTATTATGAACATGAGTTATGATTGGTTTTATTAAATATCGAGTTATTATGTATGAATTGTTATTAAAAGCTTACTCCATGAGTTGATTTGAAACTGTTGAAGCTATGCATGATAATATATTATGGAAACTATGCCACATTGTGAATTCTTGATGGATATCATGATATCCAAAAGTAAAGGTTTATTACTATGTTGGTGGGTTGATTTGCACGACTCTAAAATGGATGATTTTACTCTCCAATGGTTATTACTCTATAAATTGCATAGTTTATACATGTTTTCAAATATCCACCATGTTTAATTAAACTACATGAAAAAGATTTTCAAGCTAAAGATAAATTATTACATGATTTGCAAGTAAAGTGATTTTATGATAATTATGGGCTCCCAAGCATGTATTAAACTCATGAAAGGTTTCTATGATCTACAAGTGACAAGCTAAGCCCTTGTTCTATAATTCTACCCTCTTGAGAGACAACTATGTCCAATTGAGGGGTCAAGCATGATAACTATTTTACTCTCATGTTCAAGTTAAGCTCACTGGTAGGGGTCAAGCATGTTATAAATTTCTACCCTCATATGAAATGCAATATCTACTAGAAGGGGTCAAGTCCATGTATTGTTTTCTACCGTCTAGTATAAGGTATATGCCCATGTAGGGGTCAAGTATGTGAATGAGCTACTCATGCCATATTATCATGTTTTTACAAGTTTATTCATGTTATGACTAAATTCATGATTATCTCAAGTATTCTGTGGGATTAGACTTAGCACAGATTGAGGCTTAAAGTGGGGGCTTGACTCAAGGGGTCCTTATATAAAGTCTTAGTCTCTAAATTATGTGCCACCATAGGATTATATATTTCCCTAAAAGGGCTTACTAGTGGATCCATCTAGGTCAAGTTACCCACAAAATGGGGTCAAGTATGGTTTACCTTGGGAAGTAGGCTACACCTTCTCCAATGGGATGTCATGCATCGGGATTTCAAGTAGTAGCTCGCTTGGTCCAATATGTTGACTAAGGTCTCATCCCATATATGTATGTTATATTATGTAACTTGAATGTCTACATACATGTTTTAATACAAGCATTGATCATACATGTCATATTGAGATTATACCCATTGTCTATGATTATGAATTTTGATTATTATGGCTTATGTCTTTGTTTCATTGCACCCCGCATATTTAGTACATTCCAAATACTAACACATACTTTATGCCTACATGATATCACTATGTAGGGACCAGATCTCTTATTGATCATCCTCCTCCACATGGCTAGTTCGATTCATTTGAAGAGACCTTTTCGTGAGTCCTCAACTCTGAGGACATTATCTATTTTCCTTTCATGCTATGTTGAGACTTGTGCTACATTTTGGATAATTATTACTTGGGGGTGAACCTGGGAAGTGTATAGGCCCCCCAATCCATTCCCCGTAGTGGTCTTGTTGGATAATATGGTATTTTATGTATTAAGTTTGACTCTTATTACATTTTTTACTCTTATTACATTTATCTCGATATGAAAAACTTTCCTTAGTCCCACTTTCTTTTTTATTAATGTCACTTTTGGATGTTTATTTTGCTTCCTCGACGAAGGATATGTGAACGATTTACTAAGAGGCTTGTTTAGGGTCCTTTCGGGTTCCCCATTCACCGTGTCATGTCTAGGACCTCTGCTTGGCTCGTGATACAACCTCTCTACCACATGGCAGAACCAGGTCATGCCATGTGGACATGTCATCCTCTCTCTTTCCATTAACCTTTAATCCCTTTTTCATTGTTTCGGCCTCGTTCAGATTTCGATTTTTGCAAATAAACTATGTAACCCTATGAATTTTGACCATTTGGTTCCATCAGTACAATCAAAATTTCCAACATAGCTTCCCATGATAAAGTGAGGGCCGCACTTCTTTATACGCAACTTTTGACAAAAAGCCTCGTTGGGGCGGGGGGAGGGTCAAATCATATCCAGACGTCTCTAGTATCAAATGAAGGGTCACCTAGACCAAAATCGACATATCAGAGTTAATCGTATTGTCAAAATTCTCATCTGGGACACTTCTTATATAAATTGAAGATAGTAAAATATTTCATAGAAGTCATCGAACTTTATCATTATTTTTCCAAAATTGAAGTTAATTTTCTTCAATAATGTCAGTTTAAAGTAAATTCAAAGTTAACTTTTTTAAAAAATGGTATCCAAAAATTACAGCTAATCCATTTTTAAAATGGCATCTTTAGTTATACTCTCAAACTCCACTCCATTTATCGACAAGATTTATGCCTATATCAAAAGTAACAATTTGATGAAACTTTCTAAAATTTTGGATGATTCATTGTTTGATATTTTATAATTGTTGGGGAAAAGAGCTTTCAATAAAAAATAAAATAAAATTCTAAAAATAAATTTAAATATAATATTTTTATGTAGCACTGACGTGGTGCTGATGTGGCTCCGACGTGGCGTTGACGAGGAGCATGTGCAGTGCATTTTTCACTGTGAGACTGGTGTTATAGTATTAGGGTAGGATTAAATTTACGTTTGAGTTATTGAGGGTGGTGGGGAGGGGGGGTCATTTAAACGCCCATGTAGTTAGAGTACTAAAGTAAGTTTTGCTGCCAAGTTTAGGAGGAATGTTATGTCTTAAAGTCTTTGTTTCAGCTATGACTCATATGCTTCTCTTATAGTCTAGGCCTTTAGTTTGTGGTC
>JAOTQR010034336.1:0-15892 GCA_025774065.1 Solanum ossicruentum | reverse complement strand
AGGGGTTGATACCTCATTAACCAAATTGAGGGGTTGATACCTCATTAACCAAATTGAGGGGTTGATACCTCATTAACTAAATTGAGGAGTTGATACTTCATTAACCAAATTGAGGGGTTGATACCTAAATCATATAAGATGGGAGGTGGCAATCCCATTTTCCAAAGGATGGACTCTTTCTAATACATTCTATGTTTTATATAAGCATGATTTTACTTCAAGCCCCATTTATACATGTCATATCGTTGCTATGCTATCTACTGCCTATGTTATGTATTTTGATCATGTTGCTCATCTCTTGTTGAATTCCATCCTACATACTTTATACATTAAAACATACGAATGCATACTCTATGCCTACATGATATCACCATGTAGGAATCGGAGCTCCATTTGGTCATTATCCTCCTCCACGTAGCTAGTGGCTTCCATTCAAGCTAATGGGTGAGTGCTCATGTCCGATGGCAATATCTCTGTTCTTATGTTATATATTGAAGACTGCCTTTCCATTTTCTTCATATACTTGACTGGGTGAGCGCGGTTACTTTATCTTGGCCCTCGCTAAATATCTATATTTAGAGTGTTGTTGGATAAGTTATGTATTATGCTTTAGCTTTGAATCACTTATGATATTCAAGATAATGAAATATAAATCTCTCTCCCTTAGTCCAATTTTCCCTTGATTATGTTTCTTATATTGTTTCACATTGCTTTCATAACCAAGGATGTGTAATGATATGCTATGAGGCTTATTTGGGGTTCCTTCGGGTATCCCATTCATCGGTCACGTCTAGGCCCTGGGCTTGTGTCATGAAAAAGATGATTTCAAAGCACTAGGTTGATAGATCTTTGGAGTTCAACATGCCGCATCGATTAGATTCTTATTCATGGTTGTATTGTGCACCACAACTTTGAGTAGGAGGCTATGAGACGTTTTCACAAAAGTTTCCCTTCTTCATGTTTTAAGTCATTCTATAGAGTTAAAGTAAGTTTTTTACCCTAATGACTATTCTTTGCCATGCTAGATCATGTCTAACACTCGAGGAAGAAGGGCCCAAACTCTCGAGGAGCAACCTACTAATAGTGAGTTCTGGGATGCTTTTACTATGCTTGCCTAAGTTGTGGCCAACCAAGTGAATCAAGGGGCCCAAGCCCCTCATGCTACTACCCAGGAGCTAGGATAAGGGACTTTATGAGGATGAATCCTTCGGTGTTCTATGCGTTAAAGGTATATAAAGATCCACAAGAGTTCATTGATGAGGTCTACAAGATTTTGACTATCGTGAGTGTTGGGCCGAATGAAAAAATGGAGTTGGCGGCGTACCAACTCAAAGGGGTAGCCTAAATATGGTATGATCAACAGAAGGGGAAGAAGGTAAATGGTAATGTGATTCTATAGGAGCAGTTCAAAGTGGCCTTTCTTAATAGGCTTTTCTCGCTTGAGTTTAAGGAAGCTCAATTAGTGGAGTTCATGAACATGAAACAAGGTGCTGTGAGTGTGAGGAAGTATGCCCTCAAGTTCACCTAACTTTTGAAGTATGCTCCTCATTTGGTGGCTGACCCTAGATCTAGGATGAATAAGTTTGTTATGGGGTTCTCCGACTTAGTGAGTGAAGAATGCCGGTACGCATTGCTAATTATGACATAGACCTCAGCTGATGACTTATGCCGAGCAATTGGAGGAAGAAAATATGAGTAAGAAGAGGGGTAAAGAGGCCAAAAGAGCCTTTTTTTGAAGGGAAGTTCCAAAGTCCAAGGATAGTGATGATGCCATGTGTCCAACATGTGGTAAGGTTCATAAAGGCCCATGCTTTGAAGGAACCAACGCTTGTTTCCATTGTGGTGATGAGGGGCATAAAATGAAGGATTGTCCTTGTAATCTAGGTAAGGGTGAAGATGTTCATCCTTTAGGTGGTGCCCCAAGGCACAACCAGTTTTATGCTCTCAAAGGAAGGCGAAGGGAAATTGAGGCACCCAATGTTGCCATTGGTAAGTTGAAGTTTCTTTTGATTTAGATGTGTATGCATTGATGGGTCTGATGTGTCACTATTTCTTCCATTGCTCTTATGGTTGCAAGTGGGTTCCTTGTGTGTCCCGATTTGTTGTGTGGAATTGTTAGTGTTTATTCCATTTGTATGGTTCTATTGTTGATGGGCAAGGCTTTTGGGGCTTGTTTCATGAGCTTATTGCTTTAGGACTTTTGTTGTGCTTTGGTTGAATTAGGTGGTGTGGTTTTGATGTTATACTTAAGGTGGATTAGTGGCATGTATGGTATGTCTTCATTATTTGTAGGGCCTAAAGGGTTAGATTCCAAATCTCTAATAAAACCGTCTTTGAGTGGGAGGTTTCCAGGTAGAAGCAAAAGAGGTAGGTCCATTCTTGTCTTAAGTTTCAATTGATCTCTAAGGGTTGACGTATGTTCTTATTCCTTAAGAGTCTTCTCTTGTGATCTTGGTTGAAATTAGCTTGATGTTTTAGAGGTCTTGGGTAGCTTGGGCTACTTGCATAGCATGTTTCAAATGAGTGTAGAACCCGTAAGGTTGTTATGTGATGGTTGAGGATGGTCGATCTATTTGGTCAACTATAATGGGATAGTCATTTCTGAAAGATTGATTTTTGGTTTGAGCTTTGTCCCTGAATGAGCACTATTAGCATGGGTGAAGTTATTTGGTTGATTCATGCATAGGCTACATTTATGGGTCTCTAGCATAGGGTCTTAAAACCCTACCTTGGTATGTTTGCGGTGGCCTCTAGTAATGAAGTATTGATTTATTTAGAGCTTGTGAATTATTTGGGGGTTGTATGGCAAGTCTTGGAGGATGAGAGGTTGTTTGCTAGATATGATAGGTGTGCATGATGGAAAGCAAGAAGGTGGTTGGAATTATTTGAGGACTATGTTATGAGTGTGCATTAGTTTCTCCATTAGGGCTAGTGTTGTGGTTGGTGCTCTAAGTAGTCTAGTGTGTGTGGATAATGGTGGCAAGGAGGAGACCAGTAGGGTCCATCGATTGGTTATCTTGGAAGATAAGTTGAGGGAGGTTGACAATAGCAGTATAGTGTTCTTGGTGGTTCCAATCTTCGTTGGTTGAGGAGGTCTAGTTAAGCAATGCCTTGATTCTGCTTTATTAAAGTTGGAAGTTTGGGTGGAAAGATGGTAGAATGGGGTTATCTCCCAAGGGGGAGATGGTGGTTCATGGCAACAAGTGGAATAGGTGTGGTTAAGGTTGACAAGTAAGATAGGCTTGTGACTTCTTTTAGAGTATAGACGAAGTTGGTAAAAGATCATATGGATGGGAATTGCCTATGGCTAGGGGTTGGTGACTCTAGTGCCTATGGGACATGTTGGTGACTCTAGTGCTAAAGTACTCTTTGAAATTGTGGGTGATATGGAGGACATGTTGGCTTAAGGAAAGGTCCCAATGGAAGTGTTGGATGGATGGGTGGAGAAGTTGATTAATGAGGATGTAGTATTCATTAAGGCCCTCTTGAAAGGATCATCAAGTCAAAGGTGTCTCTAAGGAAGCCAAAGCGGTCTTATGGGAGCGATATTCACACCTCATTCACTCTAATCTAGCCCAAGATAGCAACTAAGTCCTTCATGTGATTCCAAGTCTCATGTTTCATCCCTATGTTATTCACATGCATCCATGTTTAAGTTGGCAAGTTTATAATGATTTCACACTTATGTCGAGATTTTGAAAATGGTGTCTTAAAGTGTATTGTTGCATTATTGTTGGGGATGATCTCCTTATGATTACTCTTCTCTTGTACCTTTCTTTTACATTTGGAGATGAATGTTCCCAAGGGATGATATTGAAACGACCCCAGGAAGTGCCCAAAAATATGTCTCGGAATGTCTGAAATTTTAAATTCCATATTTCTCAAAATCTAGGTGTGATATTTAAAATCCGACTTTATTTTCATTTTTAGGAGGTCAAAATTAGGGGGAGAAGGGTCTAACCCCGATTTTAGAGCAACCGTATCAAAATTCAAAAATCGTAAAAATGCTATTTAGGAGGATCGACTTTAAAGGGGTATATCTCTCAACATAAAAAACTTGGTGGCCCACAATATATCAAATTAAAGCTCTTTGAATTAACTTTCCTACGCACTTGGATTCATCTCATTTCGAGTTTAGATGAAGATTTTATGCCCGATTTCATAGAACTCATTTGTGCAGAAATGCAAATTCCAGTGAGTAATCCTCATCGCGGAATATTTTGGTCCCGTTTTTTTATTTCTTCGGTCCATGACTTTCAAGTCATGGGCATAAGGGTTCCCATACTTCAAATACCCATAGTTATCCTTATTTCGCCCTTATATCATCCTAAACACTCCCCAATACTTACTCAAATACTTAGCCATATTTTCACTCCTAAATTCAAGTGTCAAACCCTCATCCCAAGCTAAGTTTCTCCTTCAAGGTTCTTCTTCAAGCTCTAAGTCTCCATCTCTAATCTTCACCAAGTTCATCTCCAAGCTAAGGTATGTGGGTTTCAACTATTGGGTCCTTTCACCCATGGAGCCCAATCCTCTTTTCTACTTAAATTGCATGATTTAAAGTCGATTTTACCTGTGTGTTTTGTATATTAAGAAATTTACTGCATAGTGATCTAGGGTTTATGAAAGTATGATTGTTTTAGCATGTTTTGAGCTATAAATCTTAAATCTAATGTTGGAGTTTATGAGGGGTTTTGATATATATTGCTTGAGAGTGTTGCAATGTGTTGATTGATGGTTTTATAATGGATTTTTTTTTTGCATGATTTCACTCTTGAATTGCATAGTTTTACACTAGCACTACACACCCGTCAAGTGCTTGATAAAATGTCCGGTTAGGGTTTCTTGAGGAATTGAAGGTCTAATGCTTTTCTTATGTTATGAATGACTCTACGATGATGAGAGAAGGATGAATATGTGATTTCGTGAAAATTATACATGATGATCAAAGAAGAGTATGTATATGACGTTATGATGATGATAGAAGGAAAGTATGTATATGATATTTCTCTATGTAGTCTTGAATTGACCATAACGAAATTGAGGGGGTTGATACTCATTAACCAAATTGAGGGGTTGATACCTCATTAACCAAATTGAGAGGTTGATACCTCAATCGCCTTAGAGGTGGGTAGTGTATGCTAATAACCAAATTGAGGTGTGATACCTAAATCACCTAGGATAGAGGTGGTAAGCCCATTAGACAAAGGATGTATTCTTTCTACATACATTCTATGTTTTATATAAGCATGATTTTACTTCAAGCACCATTTATACATGCCATATCATTGTTGTGCTATCTATTGTATATATTATGCATTTTGATCATGTTGCCTAGGTCTTATTGCATTGCATCCTACATACTTAGTACATTCAAATGTACTAATGCATATTATATGCCTATATGATATCACTATGTAGGAACTGGAGCTCCATTTGGACTTTCTACTCCTCCACGTGGCTAGTGGCTTCCATTAAATCTAGTGGGTGAGTCCTCATATCCGAGGGAAATATCTAGGTTCTTATGCTATGTATTGAAGATTACCTTTCCTTTTTTTAGTATACTTGACTATGAGGGTGAGCCCAGTAACTTTGTCTTAGCCCTCACTAAGTATCTATATTTAGAGGTGTTGTTGGAGAAGTTGTTTATTATTCTTAAGCTTTGACTCACATATGATATTCAAGCTAATTAAATATAAAAATGTCTCTCCTTTAGTCCTAATTTCCCTTGTTTATATTTCTTATGTTGTTTCGCATTGCTTTCACAACCAAGGATGTGTCATGATATGCTATGAGTCTTGTTTAGGGTTCCTTCGGGTTCCCAATTCGCTAGTCACATCTAGGTCCTGGGCTTGAGTCATGACACCATCCCTTCTTTCTAACTCGATCACTCCAGAACTTAAAACACATACCATCCTGAAGTGTCCCATCCACTTGGATCTCAGTTTCCTTGGGAACCACTTCAACCTAGAGTTATGAAGTAAAACCATGTCTCCTAGACCAAATTGGCAATTCTCAATTCTGCGATCATGCTGAACTTTCATCCTTTGCTTTTATGATGCAGAGCTCTCATATGCTTACGACCTAAATTCATCAAGTTCATTCACTTGCATTAATCTAGATGTTGCTGCTTCATTCCAGTCTGGATTTAGATTCTTCAATGCCTGTAGTGCCTTGTGCTAAGTTCAACTGGAAAATGACACATTTTTCCAAACACCAATTTGATATGGAGATATTCCAATTGGAGTTTTGAAGGCCGTGCAGTAGGCCCATAAGGCGTCATCCAACTTTCTTGATCAATCAGTGCGATTCACATTCACCGATTTGGATAAGATTTGCTTTATCTCCCTATTTGATACCACTTGTCCGCTTGTTTGGGGATGGTACAGGGTTTCCACTTGGTGCTTCACACCATACCTTTCAAGGAAAGCTTTGAACAATGGTTGCAAAAGTGAGAACCTCCATCACTGATAATTGCCCGAGGCGTACCAATCCTAGAAAAATGTTTCTTTGGAGAAACCTGGTAACACTCTTGCCCTCATTGTTTGGTAAGGCTATGGACTCTACCCTTCTAGAGACATAATCAACTGCAACCAGAATGTACTTATTACCATGAGAGTTAACAAAAGGTCCCATAAAATCAATGCCCCAAACATCAAATAGTTCTATCACCAAATTAGGATTAGGAGGAAGTTCATGCCTTCGCGAAACCCCACCCTCTCTTTGACATCTATCATACGACTTAACATAATCATTGTGTCTCGATCTATAGACGACCAATAGTAGCCACACTGTAACACCTTATAAGCAGTTTGAGCTCCACTGTGATGGCCACCCGCCAACGATGAGTGGCATGCTTCAGAATACACATCATCTCAATTTCTGGAACACATCTACAGATGATCCCATCCACACAAATACGAAATAAATATGACTCATCCCAGAAGAACTTATTTGTGTCGTGCATAAACTTGTGGCGTTGATGGGTATTCAAATCTGGAGGCACTATATCACTTAACAAGTAGTTAGCATAGTCTGGAAACCAAGCTATAAGATCATGTGAGGTTGCCAAGACTCTCATTAGGGAATGAATCATTGATGTCCAGTCCATCATCAAATTTCACCATAGCTTCATCTTCCAATCTAGAAAGATGGTCGGCTACCTGATTTTCTGACCTCTTTCTGTAAATCATATCAAAATTGAATTCTTACAAGAGGAGTACCCATCTTATCATTCTCAGGTTCACATCCTTTTTATCCATTAGATATTTTCAAAGGCAAAAACCAAGGCCAACAATTCTTGTGCACTATCACCTTAGCTCCCAACAAATATGAAAAGAATTTTTCAAAGGCAAAAACCAAGGCCAACAATTCTTGTTCAGTAACTGCATAATTTTTCTAGGCCACATTAAGTGCTTATAGGATGCGGAATCCTATCCTTGTGCTGCATCAACCTCACACCTAGCGCAACCCCCCTTGCATCACAAATTAGTTCAAATGGTTTTGACCAATTCAGAGACACAATGATGGGTGTCGAAGTCAAATTTCTTTTCAATTCTTTGAAGGCTTGCATGCATGCATCACTGAATACAAACTTGGCATTTTTATCCGACAACTTGCACAATGGTTGTGAGATCTAGGAAGAATCCTTTATGAAGCATCGGTAGAACCCTCTGTGCCCTAGAAAACTCCTGATGTCTTTCATAGAGATTGGTGGTGGTAGTTTCTCGATAACCTCTATTTTTGCTTTATCCATCTCATTTCCCTTGCCTGAAATTCTGTGACCAAGCACTATGCCTTCTTTGATCATAAAATGACATTTCTCCCAATTCAATACCAAATGACTATCAACATACCTCTATAATACATCACGTAAAATGTAACAAACATTCTTCAAAAGACTGTCCAACCACACTAAATCATCCATGAACACCTCTATAGTGCTTTCAACCATGTCTGAGAAAATAAACTTCATGCATCCTTGAAATGTGGCTGGAGCATTACACAATCCAAAAGGTGCTCTCTTAAATGCAAAGGTACTATATGGGCATGTGAAAGTTTTCTTCTCTTGATCCTCGAGTGCAAGAATAGTTTGATTATACCCAGAATATCCATCACGGAAAAAATATTATCCCTTCTTTGCCAGTAGTTCAAGCATTTCATCCATGAAGGGAATAGAAAAATGGCCTACGAACCAATACCATCCCTTCTTTGCCAATCTTTCAAGCATTTGATCCATGAAGGGAATAGGTAAATGGTCTTTCTCGGTGGAAGGATTGAGTTTTCTATAGTCCATAAACACTCTCCATCCGGTGACTGGTTGCATAGGAATCAACTCATTCTTTGCATTAGGTACCACTGTGATACCTCTCTTCTTTGGCATACACTGCACTAGACTATTCCATTCACTGTCGGCGATCGGGTAGATTACTCCTACATCCAACCACTTGATGATTTCTTTCCGAAAAACCTCTTGCATTGGGGGGTTCAATCGTCATTGGTGTTCGATATTAGGTTTGTAATCCTTGACTAGTTGAATCTTATGAATGCATATCCCAGAGGGTATGCCAATAATGTCTGCAATTATCCACCCAATGGCCCTTTTGGATTGCTCGAGAACGAAGACAAAAGCCTTTGTTTGGACTTCACTTAAATCAACTGCAATTATGACTGGCAGAGTGTTGTTTTCTCCCAGGTATGCATACTTCAGATGTACGGGTAATGTCTTTAACTCTAACTGAGGTTGGACTTCTACAGAAGGCTTTGTAGGTGGCGTTTCTCTGCTGCAAATCCAACTCCAACCTGGCGTATTGCCTTGGACCAAACGACACTCTAAGAGCATTTACCATTTCCTCATAATCAAGAATGCTTTCACCATCAAAATTCATCAATACAACTTCCAAAGGTTTAACTCATAACCTTAACTCAACCGGGATCTCCACTTCATCGTCCTTGCTCATTTCAATCATTGAGACGACCTGCAGTGCACAACTCTTTCTATGTTGCTGGCACAATTGAAACACAACTACCTCTTCACCAAACCTGAATGTAAGTAAACTCTTTTCCAGATCAACCAATGCTCGACCTGTGGCTAAGAAAGGTCTTCCTAAGATGATAGGAACTGCAAAATCAACCTTACAGTCAAGTATAACAAAATTTGTGGGAAATAAAAATTTATCTACCTTGACTAGACATCATAAAGTATCCCCACAAGCTTCTTGATTGTTGTGTTTGCCATTAGAAACCGCATCTTTGTAAGGACAAGAGTGCCCAAGCCAAGTTTTCTGAATATGGTAAGAGGCATTAGGTTAATGCTGGCTTCCAAATCACATAGTGCTTTGGCAAATGCAATTTCCCCAACACTACATGGTATGGTGAACACACCCTGAACTTCCCATTTCTGCGCTAACAACTTTGTGGTGATGGCACTATAACATTGAAAATTTTGGAGAAGTCTTGGCTAGCTTTTTGCTTCTTCTTGACTAGATCTTTCATCCATTTAGCGTACCTCGGCATCCTCTCAAGAGCTTCAACTAAGGGGATGTCCATTGAAAACTTCTTAAGCATCTCCAAAATTTGTTCAAACTTATCTTTCTCTTTTGTCTTCCCAAGCCATTGGGTAAAGGGAGGGGGGCTTGGAAAGGTTTTATATTTGTTTGGTTGCTCTTTTATGTTAGGTGCTTCGGTCTCTTCATTACCCTCTTCTTGCGGCTTCTATCCAATACTCTTGGCATAGGGGAATCAGCAGTGCTTTCATCACTCTGAGTCATGATTGCCATGCAATGCCCTTTGTTTTTATGATTTTGAACCATGTTGCTTGGTAATGTCACTTTTTGGTGTTGGGTCAATTTAGAAGAAACTTGCCCAAATTATTGTTCCAATTGCTTATTGCCACAGAGTGAGACTCTATCTTTTTGTTTATGCTTGAAATATCAGTTTGCATTCCTTTCAAAGTATCATCTTGGTGATCGGCTCTCTTCTACAATTTGTAAAACATCTCTTCTATCCTAGAGTTACTTGATCCAACATCACAATTGTTAGGTGGCACATAAGGTACATTCCTATAGCCATCTCTTCTTCCCCATTCGGCATCCGACACTCTCTCTCTTTCATAGTAGCTAACCTAGTTGTCTCTATATGCACCATCACGGTTGTAGTTGCAATGTTAATTTCTAGAACCTTGCCTCCAGTAGCCCGAATTTGACCTTTGGGGATTGATTCAAAAACCAGCCACTTGGTTACTCACATAACAAGTATCTTCATCAAAGAATGAATCTTCATATATAGGAGCCTTAGTAGGTTGGTGGGTGACTTCTTCGACACTTGCTTGGTTTTACTTCAAGACCAAGTCCATGCTTGTGCGAAGTTGAGCAAGTTGCTCCAAGATCTCTTCATTAACCTTTGCTTGCTCATTGTAGGTGTTGATCATGCAAGAAGCCTTCATTGCACCTCACTCTCTTTCACCCCATGCTATATTGGTTTTAACCACTTGTTTCATCTTAGCGGCTATCAATACAAAAGGTTGGTTAAGAAACATGCCTCCCATGATTGTGTCGGCACAAGCTTGACTATTCTTATCAAGCGTCCAATATAAAATCTCAACCAAGACATCATCAATAATCTTATGATCGGGAACTATCCTCAAGCATTTGATGAATCTCTCCCATGTGGTACTAATAGAGTTGCCCGGTAATTGCTCAAAATTATTTATTTGATCTTTGAGCTTTAGCTTCTTTGATCTTGGAAAATATCTTTCTAGAAACACTCTCTGAAGCTCTGCCCAATGTGTTATTGTATCTGGAGGAAGCCTAGATAACCACACAACTGTATTGCTGGTTAGTGATATGGGAAACACCCGCAAACCAATGACATCAAGAGAAAGATTTTGTGTCCCCATGAAACTCTTGCAAACGAAAACAACATTATAGAGATGATGATAGGGATCCTCTGAAGGTAGCCTTATGAACAATCCATAGTTTTGGAGCATTTGAAGTAATCCACTTGACACCGAGAACTTAGAGTTTGCCGGTAATGGGGCCAACACTATAACATTAGTAACGCCCATGGCCATAGGGTTCAAATGTTATTGGTTCCAACCATAAGAATTTTCGTTGAAGTCCCTAAGTTGTGGACTATCATCCCTTGCGGGTGAATTTTCTTCTCTTCCTAGATTTTCATTCACATTTATTTCTTCCTCAACCACGACATCCTCATTCACCTGAGCCATTCTTCTAAAAATTTGATGGATCTCCAAATTGATTGGAGCTAAAGGATTGCCTTGGATCCTTGCATTGGGAATACAACCTAGTACATCCTACATGTAGAATCAAACATCAAACACAAAATAAAAGTAAATACAAGAGAGTCTAGAAATCAACACTTGAACTAACCAATAATGAAAAATCAAGTAAAAACCTAGTCATATTCTCCGACAATGGTGCCATAATTTTTTATGATGTTCACTCTCCAATAAGAAAGTGGTCGCTGTCAGCAATTAACCTAACCAAAGTTTAGGGTCGAATCCATAGGGAATATGGAGCTTGACTACAAGAATTCACTTTCAATTGTGTTCCCCATGATTCGTCGACTCAATTACCCTAGACAATACAACTACCATTGAAAATTTGCATGCAGGACGGTAACTTAAGTTCTTCCAGCCCTCTTGTGAAGGTGAAGGTGAAGGTCGAATTTAACCATAGCACTTGGTTAGCAACAATGGTGTGCCAACTACCCATTACCTATTGCACCAGTCAACCTCCCCTTGGTTAGGTTCCCTTTTCCTATTTGTCACTAGCTTGGCAGGGATCGTAGTAGTAGGCAGGGTTTGATGTTGGCCACCACCAAGCAACAATCATAATGAAAGAAAATAGACAATACATGCAAAACCCTAATCATAGAAATGCAATAAATCTAGCTCATCTCAAGTCAACTACCCATGGTTCCCACAACCCCAAGTCATGGGTGCTTAGCTACTCATGGCTAAGGCGAAACCAACAAAGATGCAAATACAAGATATAGTTGTTAATTTTACCCAAAGCAATGAAGAGCGATACACCAAAAGTTGCAAACGACAAGCTTGATAGTTTGAGAATGAATACAAAGTAGGATTTGCACTCCCCAAAAGTGGGTTTTCCAAGAGAAAATGAAATTCTATGCTAAAACCCTAAAATATTCTAGAGAGAATATACAAAGGTAATATTAATTGTTCCAACTTTGGGGATTCTTCAAAATAAACCCTAACTTAAATTATTTATTAGAAGTTACAAAATTAATCCTAAAAATTACACAGAAGAGACACCTGGCAGCTGGTATGTTCCGCAAGTACAACTTATAAGATGACCTATGAGTCATAATCGCGGTCTTGTATCTGGTACTTGGCATTTTGGATTCAACTGGTACGACCCACTGGTATGAGTCATTGCTTGGGCTACGAATAGTATGCTCCTCTCTTAGTCTAGACCTTCAGTTTTTGGTCCAAAGTCTTGGCTCTATGTTCCTTGCTATGAGTCCACCTATACGAGTCGTAGTAAGACCTACAACTTATAGGATGGCCTTGTAGGGCTGACCTGCACATAGCAGATTTTCTGATTTTAGCTCTCTGTTTCCTGCTACGAGATCACCCTACGACTCATAGCTTGGGCTGCGACTCATAGGTGAAAGCAAAAATTTATAATTTTCATCCAAAATCATGCAATCCTATCTTTTATGCAATAACAACACAAAAACACATAAAAATCATAAAAAGTCGCATTAAGAACTCACAAAATCCCTTGTTTTAGGAATCAAATATGTTGTAATTTGACGGCACATCACCTACCCTTTCAATAGTAGAGGTGTAGTTAAGCATTATCACTACTAACCGAATTCTCACCAAATGTATTAAGAGGGTTGAGGCTAGAATCTTTACTACTCTGATGCTCACCTAATAAATATAGCGAACGAGGCCGAATTTTTTCTAACTCGGATGCTCACCAAACTTAATTGGAGGTGCCTAACTTCTCTTTCCTTCCATCTGTATGCTAAAAGTTATCAAGGATCACTTTTCTCAATGATCTAAACCTTGTGCGACTGCCCAATTATCAACCGAAAGCTAGAAATGACATAATATGGGACCTGAATCTCCAAAGGTACCTCAAGCCAGCAAATGCAAGGGAAATATGAATGGTAGAGTGATCGACAAGTTGCTACTTGGCTAAGGTTCACCTACTAGACACTAGTTTTCTATGACAAGATACAGGAATCTAGGCTCGCTGAACAATGTCAAGGCATCTAAAGCAAGTTCTGGTATGCTATACTAAGGTCATCAGGCTTCACCATACTAATAATATGAAACCAACAATAACAAAATCAGGGTTACCAAAAAACAATAGGGATCGCATGCTCACAATTAAGCCAAGTACCTAAAAGGACCTAAAACATGCTTCAAATACTAAAACCCATAATTAGTCTACTCACCCACAACTATTTCAACACTACACATGCTATCATACTCCAGAATGAGGGACAATATTACTAATCAATGAAAAAGACTAACAAGATATATTGCACATTTTCGTCCATTCGACTACATTCACTAGGCCTATAATATGAATCTAACTCATGAAATAAGTGACTAGCTATCCCGCGAAAAATTTTATTCAGGTCAACATAGATTCACATTGACCAGCTAAATTAAAGGAAACAAAAGTAGTAGGTTGACTTCACTTGCTCCGAATTACTTTGCTGGGACTTTTTCTTTTTATGAAGCTTCCAAACATTGTCACGCTGTCAAAAATAGACTCTCAATGTCATTACGATTTTTTATACACTAAAATCATAAGAAACAAAGACCGACCAATTTCGGGATCTAAAATGGGAAATATGAGACTGCATCTAGAATTCTAAAATTGGCTCCCAAAAACTGGTCCCAGATTACATTCTTAGCTCAAAAGCACTATGGGACTAAGTTCGGGTAAAAATTTAACACAAAAAGGACAATTCATCGAAATTCAAAAATTAAGCTAAATGTCAAGAAATGGCAGAAACTATGGGTTGAAAAAATATCAGAAATAAACTCTAAATTCTGAAAGGAACCACCCACGATGATCCCCATGAAAAAACACCCAAATTAAAGCTTAGAATTACTGAAAATGGATAATGACAACTCCAGAAGTCACCCTACAACAGTGTCTCAAAAATCATTTTAACTGAATAAGTAGGTTTAATGCCAAAATTTACTTGAAATAGAGCCTTAAACCAACTTTCTGATGACGACAATGCATTCCCCCAAAATATTTCTTGGAATTAGACCTTTGAATCACTAATTTTGAGTAGGGGTGGATATGATATGGTTTATACCGAATACCATATTGAAATCGACTTTTTTATATCGTTGTATGATAATTATGGTATTTGGTCTAACTTATAATTATTTTGGTATTCGAAATGGTATTTAAAAAATATATACTTAAATATATATATATTGACTATGTTGAAGAAAATTTTGAGAAAAATAAATTTGAAAGCATTGATTAGCTTTTGTATTATTCATTGTCCACAACTTGAAAATGCATATAATATTTGATCACTTAATTGATTAGCTTGAGATATTTTTAATATTATTAAACTTATACTTCTTTATTATATGAATATATTTCAAATTCAGATAATTATGGTTACTGAACAACCATATCGGAAAATACCAAAATTGGAATTAGAAATACCAAACTAAAACGCCCTAAAAATATGCCTTGAAAATTTTGATAATCATAATTTTTATATATCTCAAAATCTGTGTGTGATATCAAAAATTTGACTTCATATTCTTGATCAGGAGGCAAAATTGAGTGGGACATGGGTATAACCTAAATTTTAGAAGACCCGCAGTGAAAAATGAATTTCGTCAACTTTTTGCAAAACAGAGTGGATCCACGATGGCTCTGGGACGTACACCCACCAATTGTTTGAATTTTATGATTTTGAACAAGTATTGTGCACCCACTAAGTGTTTGATGAAATGTCTAGACAAGGGTTCTTAGAGTTACTGATGATCTATTACATGATTTAAGAGTCAAGTGACTTTATGATGATTTTAGGTCTTTCAAAAATGTATTGAATTCATGAAAATGTCTATGATGTTGCAAATGCCAGATTAATCCATTTTTCAAAGATTGTACCTCTTGTGGGCATTTGATGTTAATACCAGGGTAATGTTTGATGATGATCTATTTTTATATTTTAAAGTTAGGCTCACCATTAGAGGTTAAAGGCGTTTTAGAGCTACTCATGTTATGTTTCCATGTCTCTTACATATTGCTAAAGTGTGATTATTTCATATTCTACAGGATTAGGATTAGCACTGATGGATTGGATATGGCATAGACCATTTCCATGGGTTCATATTCCTTTCCTCAAACTATGTGCCAACATAGGAGTATACTTTACCCTTGCTTTACTAGTGGATCCATTTAGTGCACTCTCTCTTTAAATCCTTCCAGAAATGGGAGGGGCTCCCGTAAGGCGAAGTTTCTTATAAAATTATTTCTGAAATGGAACGGATTCCCATAAGGAAGTTATTTCTCTAAAATAGGACAGACTATCGTAAGGTGAAGTATAGTTTACCTTGGCAAGTAGACCACCTCTTTACCGATGAGGGGTAATCATCAGGATTCCAAGTTGTAGCTCTCTTGATCTTATTCTTTGTTGGTTGAGGTCTCTTTCCACAAATGTATTACGTTCTATGCAAATTCAATGATTTATAGGCATGTTTTACTTCAAGCATTGATCATGCATGCCATGTTGAAATTATGCTATTTATTGACTATGATTATGCATTTTGACTATATTGGCTTATGTCTTGTTGCATTGCATCCTACATACTTAGTACATTCAAAGGTGCTAATGCATACTTTAT
>JAOTQR010034325.1:0-15892 GCA_025774065.1 Solanum ossicruentum | reverse complement strand
AATTCAATTGATTCCATATCCCCGCATCTCAAATTGATAAAATTTTAGCTATACTACAATCCCCACAATTAATCCCAATTAACAATTAATCTTAAGAAATTTCGGGGTTTAACATAGGGGGTTTTGTGGGCTGGCGTTTTGGAGGTTGGTTCCTTGGTGTTTGAGGGTGGGTTTGGTTGCCAGTGGAGGTGATGTTTGTGGTTTATTTCGTGGGGTTTTGGGGCTGCTTTGAGGGCTGCTGGGGTTTTTTTTTGGTGGGGTTTCGGGTGATTTTTGCTCAAAGAAGAAGGGTCCTATTTGGTGGAGCTCATGATAGCTAGGTGTAGAAGAGGATAGGGATTTTCCGACGATGTGTGGGAAAGAAGGAGAGGGATTGTTGGAGCTTCAGCGAACTCTTCGCCGAGAAGAAGATGAATAGTGAAACTCAAAAAATATCTACAAATTATTAAATTCTAATCTAAATATTATTCATCCACATATAATTATACACACATTTCATGTCTTACCCTAATGGACTAGAAAGATAATGGGTCCAAATTATGGGTCAATTAGACATACGCGCATAATTATATCTGAACAAGAAAAAATGAATTATTACACTGCGTTAAAATTTAAAATTAAACTAATTAAAATTCTAATATTATAAAAATAAAAGAAATTATCAAAAATAATCTAAAATCGCCCAAAAATAATTTTAAATATCAACATAAAAAGTAAAAATTTTTTGAAGTTTGGGCCAAAATTGGGTGTCAACAGACCAAGTTTGCACGAATTATGTTCAACATATTTGTTTTCCATTTGCTACTAACAAGTTTTCTCAGATGTTACAATACATAATGCGTTATATGTTAGAAAGGATGCAACAAGTCCAGATTGAAGATTATGCCAGTATGTAACACCCAGAGAAAAGACTAAAATACCCCTAGAAGTAACCTTGTGCGTAACGCATCTTCCCATGCTCTGGTTCCAAATCCGAGACCGAATTTATCAATAGTGCAAACAACTGAGTTGGAAAAAGGTCTTGACTCGATTTTAACATGACTGAGTCAAATTATTTTTTTCCAAAAAAGTTCCAAAACAATGGGCTTTTTGGGCCTCCTCCGCGACGCACAAGGGACGCAAAATCCCACTTGTCTTTTTTTTGAGATTTCGACGTAAAATTTGAAATTTGCGAAAAAAGTCAAATAATACTGGTGCGCAATGTGCACCATTACAAAAACAGACTGTTTTTTCCATTTTAATAGGGGAAGGGTATTTTCGACCTTTCCTACACTATGTAATCCTAAATCAGTCGCTTTTAAGTATAATTAAAGTCCTAAATGCATAAAACACTTTCATTCTTTCAAAAACCCTACCAAGAAAATTCAAGCGTATGGAAAAAAAATCAAGATCGTAGTAGGGCTCAAGAATTCCTTCCAATTTTTCAAGAACTCTTTCCAAGGTATGTAAGGCCCTCCAACAAAATTTATTTCTATTATTATTTTGGAATCTAAAGTTTCCAATTCCATACAAGCTTCTGGTTAAGCCATAAGATGAAGAGTTTTCGTCCTGTATTAGTTAATTCCATAAAAATGTTGGTTTATGCACTCCTTTTGATATGAAATCATATCTTTTACGAATTTTAGTATGAAGTTGCATTGTTGTACAATATTTACTGTAAAAGATATATTCTTGAGAATCTTGAATCTATTTCAAGAAAAGGAAGTCTAGTTTATGTATAGTTTGAATCAAGTTAAAGAGTATTTTCTTTGAGATTTCTATGCACTTTAGCTGAGTAACCTAGCATGTTTGAACATACTTGGAAAGATACTAGTTTTAGTCAAGTTAAAGAATTCAGTCGAGAAAGTTAAGTTGTAAGTTGGGTTAAGTCCCCGAAGGATCATATTTCAAGAATTCATAATCTTTAAGTATGAGCTATATAAAGATCATTTTTGTGAGTAGTATTGTGCAGCAATATGAGTGCGAGTAAAATTAATTACTCGAACTCATAAACTATGTAGCTAGCATAGGATAGGATTATACCACGGTACCCTACTCACTAGCAACTGAGATGACCCAATTTTTGGGATGGATCCACTCCCCTAGTTCTTTGTCCCTTACCTCGACAAAGTATGGGACGGCTCTGGAAGCATCGGCAAGACGTTTTATTACTATGAAGCTCATAGTGGTGGTTGTCGATTAGAGAAACTCCGCAAGCTAAGAAGATATGTTTTACTTACAAGTTTTCATCATGTTAATTTAAGTATACAAAGTATTCGTTATTATTGTTATTTCATTATGAGTTATGTTTATGTCTTTTTGAGAAATATTATATTATTCTGAGTTACTATTTTGGCCATCTTACATACTGTACATTCCATGTATTAACGTCCTTAGGACCTACATTGTTTTATGATGCAAAAGCAGGTGACAGAGTTCCTCAGCACTCGCTTCGTTGAGAAAGACAACTTCTAGTCATTTGGTGAGACCTCTTCTCAGTCAGAGGCTCTTGAGTTGCAGACCTTCTCATTTCAATGATTCTTCTTTTCTCTCTCTTTTTCTTTCACAATAAAACAATAACTTATGATTACAATGATTTTCTAAAGATGAGAGTTTTGAAGAAGGCTTGAGCTTGTAGTAGGTTTGTATGTCAATGAGAGAATTGGATTCCTCCATTTATAGAAGAAACGCCATCCCAGGGGTTTTGATCCTTGAATTGTAGCAGAGATTCCTCATTCCAAGAATAAGGCCAAGGATTTAAGGAAGAGCAATATTTCAATCTTTTTTATTCTTTCGAACGTTCTGATTTCCTTGATTGACAGTCATGATTCTTTGCAGGATGGATCTTCTTGATTTGTAGATATTCCTTGATTTTCCTTTAATTATGGATTTTATTGTGATCCTGATTTGTGCGACCGATATTGGACTGATTTCAAAGTCTTGTGCATATCCTTTATTTACTGTGTATTGATTTGTTTGTGCTTGAATTCCTCCATCTAATTTGGTTCTCCATAATAAGCTCCTTTGACTTCATTGGATTATCCTTGATTTCCTCCATTTGTTTTGATTTTCCATAAATGACTGTTCTTGATTGATTTCTGATTCCAACATCTTTGATTCGCATTTCTTATAGTCTGATTTACTTCCTTGTGGTTGTCCTGAAATTTTTTCATCACTCAAAATAGATCAGCATTAACAATCTCCCCCTTCTTGATGATGACATAAAATTATGTAATTGACTTCCCTAAACATTAGTCGATTAATTGGAGCACTATCTTGAAGTACTCCCCCTGAATAGTGGCTTTTAATTCTCCCCTTGACTTGGTACCTGCTAGTTAACTACTATAGATAGACAAACATAGGAACAACAAGCAGCAAACCAAACAAGCACCACAGGGAACAGTAAGATAAGTAGATAATACTAATGACTGATAGCAATAAAACATTCTCCCCCTTTGGCATCAACAAAAAGGGGAACGTAATACACAAAAACATAATATCCTTAGTTTGGGCAAGTTGGCCCTAAGCAAAACTTAAAAATACAAAAGATTTATCCATGAGGTTTGAGAAAATAGGTCAGAGTGTTCACAAGAGAAGTATTCAGATTATCAAACATCGAGGTGAGAAATGTAGAGAGTTCCTCTGAACTAGTCTGAGTCTGAATCTTCTAAGAAAACGTAGCAACATCCTTGAGAACTTAATGTAACTTTACCCAAATTTTTGAAAAATCAATACCAGTTTCTTTGAAAGAAACCCTAATCTTCTCAACATTTTCAGCAAGAGAATCAACTTTGTAGTGAATGGAAAGGAGAAGATCCTGAAGGGCTTCAAACTTTTCATCCATGCTGGAGACTCTGGCCAAAAGATCCTCGAGAGGATTAGCATCTAGTGGTGTGGGAGGGATAAGTTTAGCAAGGGGAGGATCAGAAGGAGATATAGAGGCAGTAGAATTATATTTTAGACCCCAAGTGTCATTGGTGAGTACATAGCCTATGCTGCCAAAAGCCCTAGAATTGTAGCACTGTTTCACAGTGATGGAAGGAATATCATTAAGCCCAAAGGAATTGGCCTCCGGGATATGAGATATGATCATACCATAGGGAAGGCTAGGAGGATCGATGGTCAATCATATAGTTGAGAATAAAAGAGGAAATTTTGAAATGTTTCTTAGAGAGGAGGCAGTAAGTGCAGAAGGTGTCTTAAACAGACAAGGGAGAAAAGGAACTAGCTCTTGGGAGAAGAGTGATTGCATCAATATGAGTAATAACTTAAGCTTTGAATAAGACACCTTTAGGCGCAAGGATAGAGGGACAGGGATCAAAAGGGTTAGAGGAGAGAGCCCTTTTGGCCTCTTCAAAAGTGACATCAAACTCAGAAGGCCAAGAATTTTTGATGGATTCAGAAAAACTAGAGCTATGAGTTTCAATAACTTCTTCCAAGATTTCATAATTGAGAAAAATACGCTTGCTAAGAACCAGGGTTCTATTTCACCCTGTCTAGAAGAGCGGAGATTAGCATAGAAAAGACAAACCAAGGGTTCATACACCACCTTTGGAGGGGAAGAGAAGATCTTAGCCCATCTTTGGAATTTAAAGAACTCTTTGATAGGACAATGAAGGGTCATGAGTAGATCAAGATCAACAATGTGTCCATGAACGCTGCTTTTGGATTTCAAGGTTTGGAAGAGGGTCTCATTAGAGAAGTACTAGGTATCAATTTTCACATCGAGAGAGTTCTCAAAATCAAATTTACCCTTCTTTTTTGATCATCAGAGAGATAAGTAGGGGAGAATGTTTAAGGGTAGAGACAGAAGAGGAGTTGGAGGAGGGAGGAGATGAAGGAGTAGAAGAGTTTTCAGTGTCTATGGGGACAAGGGAATGGATGACACCTTTCCCTTTGTTCCGAGAACTCTTGCTAGGGGGCATGATGAATAGATGGTAAAAGGAGGAGAAGAAGTTAGAGACAATGTGGGAGAGAAGAGATATAAAAAGAAAAGGAAAGTGGAAGTTTAAAGAAGAGGAGGCGACAAATTGAACGAGGAGATGTGAGAGGAAAAGTACTGACACACAAAAAATGGGTATGGAAGAACTCAACCGTCAGCCATCATAATTAATGCAAGTCAATCAATCAAAATATTCATAAAAAGGGAACAGAATCAATACAACAATAAATGCATCTAATAATTTCCAATTAAGTGGTGAAAATAAAACAAAATTCCATAAAATCAGTAATTTTCCAAAAATAAATTAAAACCGGTTTGAAAATAATATTTAGCAAATTTCTGAGAGTGCAAAATCTTTCTTCAAAAAGTGGTTTTGTGAAAATATTAGCTAATTGATTTTCAGTGTTGACAAAGACAATTTCAATATCTCCATTTAAAACATGATCTCTAATAAAATGGTGCTTAATATCAATGTGCTTAGCACAAGAATGATGAACAAGATTTTTAGTCAAACAAATAGCACTAGAATTATCACATAATAATCTAGCAGGCTTGGCATTCATATCAAAATCATTTAACTAATGAATTATCCATAGAACCTGAGCAAAATACAAACCAATGGCTACATATTCTGCTTCAATTGTTGAAATTAAGATAGTTTTATTTCTTGTTGTTCTAAGAGACCAAGCAATTTTCAAGAAATTGGAAAGATTCACTAGTACTTTTTTTCTCAACCTTATCACCTACACAATCTGCGTTAGAAAATCCACAAAGATCAAGTTTAGGGAATCTTTCATACCATAGTCCAAAGTAGGTAGTTCCAGCTATGTATCACATTATCCTTTTGACAACAGTTAAGTGCGATTCTTTAGGATCGTCTTGGAATCTGGCACACATACATACACTAAACATGATGTCAGGATGAGTAGCAGTGAGATAAAATAAAGATCCAATCATACCTCTATATTTTGATTCATCAACACTTTTGCCATTTGCATTAAGGTCCAGGTTGCAAGAAGGACTCATAGGAGTGCTAGTCGATTTAACATTCTCTATAGCAAATTTTTCCACAAGTTCCATAGCGTACTTACATTAGTAAATGAATATTCCTTGATTAGTTTGAAAGAATTGAAGGCCCAAGAAGAAGGTTAACTCTCCCATCATACTCATTTCAAATTCACTTTGCATAAGATTAGCAAAGTCCTTGCATAAATCAGGGTTTGTACTTCCTAAGATAATGTCATCAACATAAATTGAATAAAAATGTTATACGAGGAAGAATTTTTGATAAATAAGGCAGTTTCAATACTTCCTCGAGAAAAACTACGAGACAGAAGAAATTTGCTTAAGAGTTCATACCAAGCTCTAGAGATTGTTTGAGTCCATAAAGAGCTTTTGAAAGTTTGAATACATGATAAGGAAAGTCTGAGTTTACAAAACCTGGAGACTATTTTTACAAAGACTTCTTCTTCAATAAAACCATTTTAAAAAGTACTTTTAACATCCATTTGAAAAAGTTTAACACCTTTATAAGCAGCATAAGCAAGAAGTGTTCGAATCGATTCTAACCTTGTTACAGGAGCAAAAGTCTCATTATAGTCGACTCCTTCTTGTTGAGAGTAACCTTGAGTGACAAGTCTTGCTTCATTTCTAGTTACTTCTCAATCCTCATTCAACTTGTTTCTAAAAAGACATTTTCTCCCAATGATAGCAACATTTTTAGGTTTGGGAACTAAGGTCCAGACTTGATTCCTTTTAAATTTATCTTGTTCTTCCTTCATTGCTTTTACCCAATCACTATGTTTCAAGGCTTCTTCTACCTTCTTAGGGTAAAATTGGGAGATAAGGGCTATGTTAGAACTTCTTTTGCTGGATGCTCTTGTTCTCATTCCATCACTGACATTGCCAATAATGAATTTTGTAGGATACTCAGGCTCGCTTCTCCATTCATTTGGAACATTTTCGACTACAGGTTGGCTTTCTATAACAGTTGTTGATTGGTCATTTTATGCAATAAGTGTAGATACTATTCTATCATTGTTAATGGTATCTTTTTTCAGAAATAGTATTAGAATCATCAAAGACAATATGAATGGATTCTTCTACAGTGGAAGTGTGTTTATTGAAAATTTGATATGCTCTACTAGTAGTAAAATATCCAAGAAAGATACCTTCATCACTACGAGGATCAAAATTACCTAGTATGTCTTTACCATTGTTATGAACAAAGCATTTGAAGCCAAAGGGATGAAAGTAGCTAATGTTGGGTTTCTTTTCATTCCATAGTTTATATGGAGTTTTCTTGAGTATTGACCTGATTAGGCACCTGTTAATAATATGACATGTAGTACTTACCACTTCTGCCCAGAAGTGATGAGGAAGGGACTATTCACAAATTATGGTTCTGGCCATATTTTGAAGTGTTCTTTTTTTCCTTTCAACTACTCCATTTTGTTGAGGAGCAAGGAGCAGAGAAGTTATGTGAATAACCTTCTTCATTGCAGAATTTCTCAAAAGCCTTGCTTTCAAATTCTCCTCCATGATCACTTCTTATGGAAGTGATGTAGAAACCTTTTTCCCTCTGTACTTTCTTGCAAAAGAACTCAAAATTCTTTAAGGTATCATCTTTGTTAGCTAAAAACATAACCCAAGTAAAACGAGAGTAGTCATATACAATAAAAAATGTGTACCTCTTACCATAAATGCTTGAAGTTCTAGTTGGACCAAAAAGATCCATGTGAAGAAGTTGAAGAGGTTTTGTAATGGTGACAATGTCTTTAGATTGAAAGGAGTTTCTTGTTTGCTTACCCATTTGACAAGCATCACAGATATGATCCTTCATGTGGTGTAGCTTTGGAAGTCCAATCACCAGTTCCAATCTTGCAAGATTTTCAATTAACCTCATGCTAGCATGACCAAGTTTCTTATTCCATATCCAAGGATCTTCAGAAATGGATGCCAAACAGATGTGGTCAGTTGATCCTTTAACCAAGTCCAAAATGTACAGATTTTTTTCCCTGTTTCCTTGAAGGAGTGCCTTTCCTGAAACATCCTCAATGATGCACCCAATTTTCTTAAATCTTACTTCTAGGTCAGCATCACATAGTTGACTGATAGTCAACATATTGTACCTTAAACCTTTCACAAGATACATATTAGTTATTTCACAAGTTTTACTAAAAGAAATAGTTTCAATACCAATGACAGTTTCGAATGAATTGTCACCAAACCAAAATTTTCCACTCCTTAATTCAGCAACTGATTTGAATAGATATTTGTTGCTTGTCATATGATTTAAACATCCGCTGTCAAGATACCATTTTCCTTTTGAGTTCACATGGAGTTCCTGCAAAACATGATTACTTGCTTTTAGGTACCCAATGAGATTTGGGTCCTTTTTGGTTAGGCTTATTTTTGACTCTCCAAACCACATTAGTGTGTTTGGAAAGACAATATCTGCATATTGAATATGAACGACCAGATTTACCACAATAATAACAATAGTTTTTACTAGTTTTATCAAATCCAGGCAGTCTATAGTATTCACTTTGAGAATGAGTCTACTGGTATCAGCCAGTTGACTTAGTTCGTTTATTAGGGCAGAAAAACTTTTGAGAATTTTTTAAGTGATTTTTTAGTTCAAAGATTTCTTCATCAAATAGATCTCTTTCAACAGAACAAACCTCGAGTTAAATTTCCAAAACTCTTTTTTCACCTTGAATGGTTCTAAGATTTTCAAAAGATCTTTTTAAGCCTGCAATGGATTGGTCTAGTAAAGCTCTTAAATTATTACAGTTATTACAAAAAATTGATCTTACCTGACTGGATTCTCCAAAGGCCATGAAGCACACATTTCCAGTGTCATCTTGATTATACTCAGATGTGTCTTCATCACTCCAGCTACTAAGGGCTTTATTTCTTCCATAGTTTTGAAGATGCCTTTTCTTAGTTTTAGGACACTCACTTGCGATGTGTCCATATTTGCCGTAGTTATAGCGCCTGCCATCATTGCGATTATAGGTAGTAATCTATTTATTTTTGGAGTTATTTGGCTTACCTCTTCTTTGATTTCTGTTGCGCCGAAATGTCTTCATGATAGATCTTTTGTATAGTGCAATTTTGTCTTCATTGAATTCCTCTTCATCATTGAGACTCTCATCAGTCGCTTTGAAGGCAACCAGTTTCTTCTTCTCATCTTCTTTGCCTTTTTTGTTCAAATGTGTTTTTTCAAAGGCAATGAGATCTCCTTGAACCTCACCATATGTTAGGTTCTTTAGATCCATACTTTCAAGTGAAACAACTTTGGTATACCATTAAGGAGGTAGACTTCTTAGAACTCTTCTTATGTGCTCTATAGGAATGTATTCCTTTCCTGCAGCTTTAAATTCTCTAATGATCTTGCTTAGTTGTACAAACATATTCTCAACAGACTCTCCTTGTTTCATTTGGAACATATCATTTTCATAGACCAGGAGACTGGCAATTGTTTCTTTTACTTTGTCAGTTCCTTTATAAGTGGCTTCCAGTTTGTCCTACATTTCTTTAGCAGTTTCACAACTTGAAATTTTCTCATATTCTTCACCACTGATAGCATTATACAAAATATTCTTAGCCTTTGAGTTTATCTAAATAACCTCTATTTGTTTATCAATGTAGTTTTCCAGACTAGGAATGACAACAGTTTGAATTCCTTCAGAGGTTGATGGATTTGCAGGTTTGGTAGCAGGAATGGATATATCACCAAACTTGATAATCCTCCATACCTTAACATCATAGGATTCAATGAAGCTTTCCATCCTAATTTTTCAATGTGAGAAATGTTTTCTATTGAAGTAAGGAGATCTGGTTTGAGAAGTTCTGTCACGCCCCAAGTCCCATTAGGGCGGACGGACACCCATTGCTGATAAGGCTCGGAAGAACCAACCTATGTTTATGCACTTTCTATACATTTTATAAAGGGTTTCTATATTTAACATGTCTTTCTACAAGTAAATAGTGATACAAGCCAAAAGGGAATGCATGTGACTAGGTCGTTGGGGCCATGGTGTAGAAAGTACGAGACATAACCACACTTTAATTTACATAGTCTACAAAGCCTCTAGATAAGAGAAAGTATCGAATGAGGGTCAGGACAGGCCCCACCTCAATTAATTGTATAATACAAACATATAAGCTTTAGACACACACAAAGCTCCAGAACAACCTGGAGCTTGGTAACAACAGCTGGATGTCCTGGACTCTACTAGGGTGATCTACTAGCACCTGTACCTACAACATGAAATGCAGGTCCCCCGTAAGGGATGTCAGTACGAGATGATGTACTGAGTATGTAAGGAATGAGATACTATATATGAAGTAACAACTTCAAATGAAATTATGGACTAGTGTGGAATAAGAGACCATCTGTAGATATACTTTGGTATCGAGTATTTTATGTTCTTTATATTACTTTATCTTTACTGTATAATCTGTGCACATTATGTACTATAAATGACTAACTAATCAGTGGTAAACTTTATTGAGATCGTACCTGGCTAGGTTCTTCCTTAACCCTTCAGGCTACCACCAATGATAGGATCGTCCCTGTCTAGGTGATGCTTCCACCCTTCGGGCTACCACCCATCAAACACTATATACTTTACTTTATCTTTCAATTACCTTTGAGATGATTCTTTTAGTGGTCACAATTTTAGAGCTATAGGGCTATATGTACAATATGTGACATGAAAATAATCATACAAGACAATATGACAATTAACAGAGTATGTTACATAAACAATGAAATGCGTATGAAATGAAAGAAAACTTATGAACTTTGTTTTGCAACAAGAACTCATGTACTTTGTATCCACGTATGTATGTCGATTTGAAGCTAACCATATATATAGGGAGATATGAATGTGTGCAAGAGTGGAGATATGGCTGTTAGTCATGTTGGAGTAGAGAAATGTCTTTACTTACCGAGTATATCTATGTCTCATGCCAAAAGATACGAAATTAAGTAGCCTTATATACCTTGTAGTATGACCTCGTTACTACCTTGGAGTGGCTGCTTTTCCCTAAAATACTTATCTACAGCATATTATGCAATAAGACTACTATTAGCAGTGACACAACACTTCTCGGCAGTCCAATATCATAAAAACGATCACCCGGATAGCAAGCTTTCAATTAGCGATGCAAAGGCACTTCTTCAACCTTTTCACTTATAAACGTATTTTCTAACAACCATTCTTATGTACATGTCATGTAAATCTTATTTTTAGACCCTTAACAGTCCTAAAACAACCTACAAAGTACAACACATAATAATTCTTCACAACATACAAACAAGCGACATAACATTATATCTTTTCACCACACTTCGACGTCAACAATCCTGAAACTATTTTAAATTTACCTAAATTGTTTCTGATGTTTTTACCACATAAAACAAGTGTTTAAATAGTCCACAAACTGTCCCAAAGTAGGGAAAGGTCGTGGAATAACATATCACAATTCTACACAACCTACAAATGGACAGCATACGTTACCCTCCTTCGCTACATTTCGACGTCGACAATTCCAAATCTTTTCCAACTCTAACCAAACTGTTCTAACAATATTGAAACATATATACAGTGCTAATATAGTCTTAGAATAACATTAAGAAGTCATGAAGGACATGAGCCAATAGGTTTCCATCCAACAGCCCACAAATACCAATCAACATTACACTTAAGATAGCACAATAAAACTAGGTTGTTAAATGAAACCAAAATTCGGGCACCAACCTTATGGTACGTATATAACTCAAACCATGTTAAGAACATTAAATTCTCTTCATAATATAGTCTACAAACCAAAAACAAGTCACTAAAAGAAAAGGCAAGTGTGCAGCAATTTTCTGGACACATGCTGTCCAGAATTTCCAGCATAACGTATTATCATATCCTTCTTGATTTTTTTGAAGAAACCTTACTAAAAACACAATTAAAATCACTTATATTTATCTTCAAAGTTGAAGAACTACTTAAGAAACCTAAAAGTGTCATTTGGCTGCTGCTTTGCTAGGTTGAGAAAAGTTTAGAGAGAGAGTTTGGGAAAGCTGAAATTTTTTTCTAAGTGTAAGAGGGACTGAAAATTGCTGCTTGTGATCCCTATTTAAAGGCCTCATTTGGACTACTTTCCTTGGGATTCTTGACCATCAAATACCATATAATATTGGGCTAATTATACAGCTACTAGATACCTAAAATTGGGTCTCAATGGGCATCAAATCTGATGGACCTAGGCTACCAATTTCCAACTTTCCTCTTATTCCGTTTTTAGCCCAATTAGTCAAGTAATTTGGGATATACTTGGGCTTTTCTTTACATTCTTCTTGGGCTGATAATAAGTTCCATTTAAGATGCTAAAGCATGGGCTAAAATTACACCCTTAACACAGACTTTATCCATAATTGGACTTGGACAAATTTGACGTCGAACCCCGTCTCCATTTAGCTAGCAAATTCAAGCTAAGCAAGTAGGTGACTCATTTACTAGATTATTAATTCATACAAAAACCTTAATTCTCTTACATTCTTTAGGGTTGTGATATCCTCAATTTAACATAAAATACATATACACTCGACCCTCTTAAGCGTTAGACGCCCATATCGCCCGTTAACACGAGAATCAAGCACTTTCAATAATGGACACTAATTTGACCAATCCATCTCATGATTTGTTTCACACTGCATTAGTACATGTAAAATATGGAGTATTACATCCTCCCCCTTAGGAACATTTATCCTCGAATGTTAGCAAAATTGAGTAGCTTAACCATGTATAAACCTTTATTTAAACAACCCTTTGACAACAAAATAAGTATTCAGTTACACATACCTATTTGTGTTCCAATTCTACATGTTCGGCATCCTTTTTAGCTTCTAGTAAATGAGGGTATTTTGAATTTATAGCATCCTCAGCCTCCCAGGTTATCTCTTCTGCTTGCTGATTTTTCCAAAGTACCTTCACTGAAGCTATTTCTTTATTCCTCACCTTCTTAACTTGACGATCCAGAATAGCAACAGGTACATATTCATAAGTGAGATCTTTTGTAACCTGCACTTCCTCAATAGGGGTGATGTGGGATAGATCACCTATGCATTTTCGAAGCATTTATACATGGAAAACTGGATGAACCATTGAAAGCTCTAGGGGTAGCTCTATCTCATATGCCACCTTCCCAATCTTCTTAATAATCTTATACAGCCCAACATAACGTGGGCTCAGTTTTCCTTTCTCACCAAACCTCATAACCCCTTTCATTGGAGGCACCTTTGAAAATACCCAATCTGCTATTGAAAATTCCAGCCCTCCGCTCCTTGCATCTGCATATAATTTGTGATGACTTTGGGCTGTTTCCAGATGCTACTGTATTACCTTAACTTTTTTCATGGCTTGTTGCACTAGATCTTGCCCAAGTAAGGTGGTTTCTCCTACTTCAAACCATCCAATTGGTGATCTACACTTCCTTCCATACAAAGCTTCATATGGTGCCATCTTGATACTTGAATGGTAACTATTATTATAGGCAAATTCAATAAGAGGTAATTAGTCCACCCAACTATCTTTAAAGTCCAATGTACAAGCTCGCAACATATATTCAAGTGTATGAATAGTTCATCCTGCTTGACAGTCTGTCTGAGGGTGGAATGTTGTACTCAAATTCACTTGTGTCTGTAAACTCCTTTCGAAGGACTTATAAAAATTTACGGTGAATTGAGCTCCTCGGTCAGATATAATGGAAACTGGGACTCCATGTAGCCTGACTGTCTCTTTAAGGTATAGCTTGGCATACTCTTCAGCTGTATAATCAGTCCTGACTGGTAGGACATGTGCTGACTTTGTGAGTATGTCAACTATTACCCTTATGGAGTCAAACTTCTGGAATGAGCGAGGCAAACCAGTAACAAAATCCATATTGATCTTATCCCACTTCTAGTTGGAAGCTCTATACACTTTATATAACCTTCTGGCTTTTGGTGTTCTATCTTTACTTGTTGTCAATTTGGACATTGGGCCACAAATTCTGCAAGGTCCTTTTTCATGCCTCCCCACCAAAACACTCCCTTCAGGTCATGGCACATCTTAGTCGATCCTGGATGGATGGAATATCGGGAATGGTGGCTTCTTCCATTATCCTATTTCTTAACCCATTAATATCAGGCACACATAATCTGTTTTAGCAGTAAAGTACTCCATTTTGTGTAAGGTCAAAGCTCTTTATTGTACCCTAACTCACCTTTTCCTTAAGCTGTCGTAGAACAGGATCCTCGAACTATTTTTCTTTCACCTCCATTACTAATGAAGATGTTGTTGCATTATGTACAACAATCCCTTCCTTTGGGGTTTCAAGAAGGCGAATTCCTAAACTGGCCAGTTGATGTAGATCTTTAGCCATCCCTTGACTAACCATGGCCTAATCACCAGTAGTCATAACTGCCTTACAACTCAGAGCATCAGCTACCACATTTGTCTTCCTTGGATGGTAGAGTATATCAACATCATAATCCTTTATCAGCTCCAGCCATCTTCGTTGTCTTAAGTTTAGGTCTTTCTGCTTAAATATGTATTGCAAGCTCTTATGATCAGTATATATATCAACGTGAACCCCATACAAATAGTGGCACTATATTTTCAAAGAAAATACAACCGCTGCTAGCTCAAGATCATGAGTTGGGTAATTCTTCTCATGTAGTCATAGCTGTCTGGATACATTAGCAATTACCATACCATGCTGTGCCAGCACACACCCTAAGCCAACTCCTAAAGCATCAGAATACACTGTATACCCCTCGGTGCCTTCTGGAAGTACTAGCACAGGTGCAGAAGTTAGCTTACTTTCAGTTTCTGGAAGCTCATTTCACATGCATCATTCCATTGGAACTTGGTTTTCTTATGTTTCAATATTATTAGAGGTGCAAAAATGGAAGAAAAACCTTCAACAAACCTTTTGTAATAACCTACCAAACCTAGGAAGCTCCGAACTTCCATGGGCGTCGTTGGCCTTGGCCAATCTTTCACAACATTTATCTTTTGTGAATCAACTCTTATTCCCTCGTCAGACACAATATGACCTAAGAATCCCACTGAGTTTAGCCAAAATTCACATTTAGAAAACTTGGCATATAACTGTCGATCACGAAGAACCTGTAACACTTGTCGTAAGTGATTTGCATGGTCCTCTTCTGAGCTTGAATATACCAAAATATCATCTGTAAATACTATCACGAACACATACAAGAATGGCTTAAATTCCCTGTTCATCAGATCCATAGAAACTGCTGGTGCATTTTTTAGCCCAAATGACATAACAAGAAATTCAAATGACCATAGCGTGTTCTGAAAGCAGTCTTAGGTATATCCTCCTCCTTCACTCTCACTTGGTGATACCCCCATCTCAGATCAATTTTTGAAAAGCATTTGTCACCCTATAATTGATCAAATAAATCATCAATCCTAAAGAGGGGGTATTTATTCTTAATCATCACCCTATTCAATTGTCGATAGTCGATACACATTCTCAAGATGCCACCCTTTTTGTGCACAAATAGCACTGGTGTACCCCAGGGAGACACACTAGGTCTTATAAAACCCTTTTCCAATAGTCTTTCAATTGCTCTTTTAATTCACGCAACTCTATCGGGGCCATTCTATATGGAGGGATAGAAATAGGTTGAGTTCCTGGAAGTAGGTCAATACCAAAATCTATTTCTTATTCAGGAGGTAAGCTTGGAAGTTCGCCAATGAACATATCAACAAATTCATTTACTATTGAAACCGATTGAAGAGTTGGCGATTTTGCCTCCATATCTCTTACTCTAACTAAATGGCATATATACCCCTTAGACATCATCCTTCTGGCATTAAGATAAGAGATAAACTTCCCCTTTGGTGCCCCAACATTGCCTTCCCATTCAAGAACTGCCTCATTTGGAAAGTG
>JAOTQR010034304.1:0-15894 GCA_025774065.1 Solanum ossicruentum | reverse complement strand
GGACTATTTTCATGACAAATAAACATAAACACATGACTATAAATCAATATATCTTCATATGCAAGCTTGTCCCCAATGCAAACCCCAAATTCCAAATTCATAATTCAAACTAACTACCAACCCTCTTTTCATGTTTTACCTTCAATTTAACACATCCCTAACATACTCACAAGCTTTAATTTACATAAATGAAGCTAGAAATTAACATGCCTTTCAAACCCCTTACTAGACCCAAGTCTTCGTAGCATCAAACCACATGTTTCCTTGATCAACTAACGCCTCTAAATATACCAAGCTTGAAGCGTCAAATAATCGAAAAATCACAAAAAATAAAAAAAAATTCCTGAGCACTCGGGTTGCTCTGTTGTTTTCTTGGCTACTCTCTTGTTTTTTTCTAAGTGTGAGAACTCTCCTTGTACAAGAGATGAAGACACATATATATATAGGCACAAGTCTCCACTTGAATCAATCAAAAAGAGCCACAACACATGACCCCACTAACAATTTAAATCTTAAAGATTAGACTTTGGAAGAAATTTACATTTGGTCCCAAACATTACCAAATTGAACCAAATAAGGACTTACGGGTTCTAACATGGTGCTAGTGTAAAACCATGCAATTCAAGAACGGAATCATGCTAGAAAAATTTATGTAAGACAAACAATAGATAATTAGTAACACCCTCAAGCAATATACATCAAAACCCATCATCAAATCTCATAATAGGTCTTAAATTCATAATTCAAAACATGCTAAAACAATCATAATTTCATGAAACCCCAACATAGTGTGTAGTAAAATTCATAATAAGTAAGATCCATGAGTAAATTAACTTTAAATCATGCAAATTTTTGGTAAAAGAGAGCTATGACATCATGGGTGAAAGGAATTCATGAAAGAAACCCAACATACCTTGACTTTGGAGAATCCTTAAAGAAGATTGGGAATGGAGACTTGAAGCTTGAATGAGAACCTTAAGATTTGGATGAGTTTAGGACTTGAAATTTGGAGTGAAATATTTGTCTAAGTGTTTGAGTGAGTATTGGGGAATGTCTTGAGTGATATGAAGGTGAAATATGGCTAAGTATAAGTATTTTCACGCATGGGAACACTTAGTCCCAAGACCCAAAAGTCATGGACTGAGATAGAAAAACAGTGCACAAAAATACACAGTAGTGCGCCCTTTGCGCGTCGCGCCAGGGCCGCAGATGTACACTGGAAATCACATTTTTGCGATTTTCTAATTTTGATATGGTTTCTCTTAAATCAGGGTTAGACCCATTTCCCACTTAATTGGACCCCCTAAAAAAGAATATAAAGTTGGATTTTCAATATCACGCACGAATTTTGAGATATATGGAAATTACGATTCTAGGCACTTTTGAGGCACATTTTCGAGTATTTTTTGGGGTCGTTTCAATATCTCCCCCTTGGGAACATTCGTCCCCGAATATCAAATGAACGTCCATGAGAAGAGTAATTATGAAGAGGTTAACCCCAACAAGAATGCAACAATACACTTAAAACACCTTTTTTTTCGAAATCTCAACATAAGTGTGAAATCACCATGAACTTTGTCAATATAAACATGAATGCATGAAAATGACTTAGCGGCTGAAAAATGAGACATGAAATCACATAGAAGACTTAGAATTAATACCTTATGTTTGATTAGGATGGAAGAAATAAGGATATCATTTCTGCATGTGCGCTTCGGCCTCCCATGTAGCACTTTTGACTTGTTGATTCCTCCAAAGGACCTTAACGGAAGCAACATCCTTGTTCCTCAACCTCTTCACTTGTCTATCCAAGATCTCTACTGGAAATTCTTTATATGTCAAGTTGTCTTCAACTACCCCCACAACATCAAGAGGCATAATAGCATTAGGGTCACCCACACACTTCCTCAACATAGACACATGGAAGACCGGATGAACCAATTCCATCTCACTAGGAAATTCTAACGCATAGGCCACTTTACCAATCCTCCTCATTATATAAGGACCCACATATCTAATGCTTAGTTTACCCTTCTTACCAAGACGAACCACACCCTTCATGGTTGACACCTTCAAATAGACCCAATCACCAACCTTGAATTCAAGATCCCTTCTCCTCAAGAGGCTCCATAACCAGATCTGGTCCCAACAAAGCCGCCTCTCTAATCTCAAACCACCCAACCGGTGATCTATAATGACTATCATAGAGGGCCTTAAAAGGAGCGATATAGATACTAGAATGGTAGCTATTGTTAAGGGCAAACTAAATCAATGGAATATGATCATCCCAACTACCCCTAAGTTCCAATACAAAAGCCCTAAGCATATCCTCAAGTCCTCAAGTTTAAGTTTGGTACCAAGACTCCTTTGGAAAGACCTCCAAAAATGTGAAGTAAATTGAGTACCAGGATCCGATATGATGGTTAAGGGAAACCCATGCAACCTCACCAGCTCATGAATGTATAACTTAGCATAATCTCCAGCCCTGTATGTAGTCTTAACTGGTAGAAAGTGAGTCGATTTTGTCATTCTATCAACCATAATCCAAATAGAATCAATACCCTTTCTACTCTTGGGCAACCCAACCAAAAAATCCATATTTATCTCTTCCCACGTCCAACTAGGAATCTCTATTCTTGGGTTAGGCCGCCCTTTATTATTGATGTTGGGCTTTGACTTATTGACAACTGTGGAAACTAGAAACAAATTTGGCAATGTCTTTCTTCATACCTCCCCACCAAAACACATCCCTCAAATCTCTATATATCTTGGTAGAACTGGGGTGAATAGAATAGGAAGAACCATGAACCTTATCAAGAATCTTTTCTCTCAAGCAATTAACACAAGGCACACATACTACCTTGGTATCTAAGGACATCATCTCCCCCTTGGGAGAAAACTTCCACCTTACCATCTTTTACTAATGCCTTCAATTCTAACAAATCGGGGTCAAGATCTTGCTTAGCTTTCACCTCCTGAACCAATGACGATTTAGAACCATCGACACTACCACCACCACCACCATTATCAATCTCTTCCAACCTTACTCCCAATATAGCCAACTGATAGAACTCCTTAGCCACCTCTGTGCCCCTACTATCAACCTAAGCTACACTACCCATAGACACCCTACTCAAAGCATCTGCCACAATATTAGCCTTACCGGGATGATAATATACACTCATATCATAATCCTTAAGGAGTTCTAACCACCTTCTTTGCCTCAAGTTGAGATCTTTTTGAGTGAACACATATTGGAGACTGTTATGATCGGTGAACACATCAACATGCACCCCATACAAGTAATGACTCCATATCTTTAATGCAAATTCCACGGTGGCTAGTTAAAGAGCATGGGTAAGATAGTTCTTTTCATGCACTTTGAGTTGCATAGAAGCATAGGCTATCACCTTCCCATTTTGACTCAACACATAACCCAAACCAACCCTAGAAGCATCACAATACACAACAAATCCTTCTAGCCCTTCCGGTAGTGACAATAGAAGCGGCCACAAGGTTATCCTTCAATGTTTGGAAACTCTTTTCACACTCATTGGTCCACACAAACTTAGCCTTATTTTGAGTTAATTTAGTCATGGGAGAAGCAATATAAGAGAAGCCATTCACAAACATCCGACAGTAACCTGCTAAGCCCAAGAAGCTCCTAATATCCGACAGGGTCAATGGTCTAGGCCTATTTCTAATCACATCCGTCATTTTAGGATCCACTTAATGCCATTCTTCGACACCACAGGACCTAGGAAGGCAATCCTTTAATCAAAATTCACATTTTTCATACTTGACATACAACTTCTCTTCCCTTAATCTTTGTAGCACTACCCTCAAATGACCACATGCTCCTCCTTACTATGTGAATAGATCAAAATATCATCAATGAAGACCATGACAAACAAATCAAGGTAGGGTTTGAAGACTCTATTCGTAAGATCCATGAAGATAGTTAGTGCACTGGTCAACCAAAAGGACATCACAACAAACTCATAATGCCCATACCTAGTCCGAAAGGTCGTCTTGGGAATGTCACACTCCCTCACCTTCACTTGATGATACCCAGATTGAAGATCTATCTTAGAAAAGTGGCTAGCCCCTTGCAATTGTTCAAACAAATAATCAATTATTGGAAGAGGATATCTATTCTTGATGGTGACCCTATTAAGTTGTCGGTAGTCAATACACATTCTAAGAGACCCATCCTTCTTTTTCACAAACAACACCAGTGCACCCCAAGGTGATTGGTTAGGCCTAATGAAACCCTTCTCCAATAAGTCCCTCAATTGCTCCTTCAACTCCTTTACCTCAGTCGGGGCCATACGATAAGGGGTAATGGAAATAGGTTGAGTATTGAGGAGGTCTATACCGAAATCTATTTTTCTTTAGGGAGGAACAGTGGGAAGGTCATTTGGAAAGACATCAAGAAACTCATTTACCACTGGAACCGACTCTATGGGAAGGACTTTAGACTCCACATCCTTAAACCTCACAAGATGATAAAGACACCCCTTAGAGATCAACTTACAAGATTTAATGCAAGAGATGAATCTACCCTTGACCGCCACATCATGACTTTCCCACTCAAGGATGGGTTCATTAGGGATTGGAATTTGACCCTACGGGTTCTACAATCAATAGAGGCATAATATGCATGCAACCAATCCATCCCATGAATGACATCAAAATCAATCATATCCAACTCAACAAGATCACAATTCAATATTTTATGCAAGATGCAAATGGGATAATTTCTATAGACCTTTCTAGCAATAATAGATACACCAATAGGAGTAGACACCTCATATGACTCACACAACAATTTGGGCTCAACATAAAACATTTTGGCAATAAATGGAGTAACAAAAGAGAGAGTGGCACCCAGATCAATCAATGCATACACATCAAAATTAAAGACTTCTAACATACCGGTGATGATATCGAGCACCTTATCAACCCCTTGACTCCTATGTAAAGAATAAAACTAATTGTGCCTTGGGGCACCACCTTGTTGATCACCCCTTCCCAAAGGAACCATATTTGCACCTTGTGGATAGACCTCCTTGCCCTTGTTGCAGTCACAAGGGCAATCAATCTTTTTGTGACCAACTTCTGCACACCCATAACATGCATTAGTATCTCTCAAACATGGCCCCCATGGTCTTACCAAATTTTGGACACATATTATTAGGAACCACACCACCAACACCTTGGGCCTTTGGGAAGTCATTGGCAAACCCCCTATTAAAGCATGAGAAGACCCTTAGCGTTGATGGAACCGGTCACCCTTTCGACTTTGGAACCTACCCTCAAAGTGGGATCTCTTGGCCTCATTTCCCCTCCTCTTCCTCATTTTTTCCTCCTCCATTTGCTCGGCATAAAGCATCAAATGGGACAAATCCATGTCACTAATCAACATAGCAGACTGGCATTCCTCACTTACCAAATCGGAAACACCCATCACAAACTTGTTCATTCTAGACCTTGGGTCGGCAACCAAGTGGAGAGCATATTTAGAGAGTTGGTTGAACTTGAGGGCATACTCCTTCACTCATAGACCCTTGTCTCAAATTCATAAATTCCACCATCATGGCCTCTCTAAGTTCAAGAGGGAAGAACTGATTAAGAAAAGCCACCTTGAACTCCTCCCAAAGCACCATCTTGTTGATTCCCTTCTCCTCCTTCTATTGATTGTACCATATTTGTGCTACTCCTTTGAGTTGGTAAGTCACCAACTCCGCCTTCTCCTCCGACCTAACACCCATGATAACCAATACCTTGTAGACCTCATCAATGAAGTCTTGAGGTCCTCATCTACCTTAGACTGATAAAATTCTGGTGGGTTCATCCTCATGAAGTCTCTCACCTGAGAGGTCAGAGTAGGAGCATGAGGGGCTTGGGCCCTTTGATTGGCTTGATTAGCCACAACTTGTGCAAGCAAAGTGAGAGCACTCTGGAGCTCACCATGAGTCGGTTGTTCCTTGGGAGTGCGGACTCTCCTTCCTCTTGTGTTAGTCATGACCTAGCATAGCAAGTAACAATTATTGTGGGGGGAAAACCTTTCCTTAACTTCATAGCAAACATAGAGTAAAATGAAAGGAAACATTTCCTAAAACATTTTATAGCCTCTTACTCATAATTGTGGTGAACAATACAACCATGAATAAGATTCTAATAGACGCAATGTGTTGGATGACGAGAACCATTAAAAACCTAGTACTCTGATACCAAGTTTTCATGGCCCAAGCCTTGGGCCTAGACGTGACACGAGGCATGAGGAACCCGAAAGGACCCCTGGATCAATCCCAAAAAGTGCCCGAACACGTGCCTCGGAATGCCCAAAATTTTAAATTCTATATATCTCAAAATCTATTTGCTATTTTGAAAATCTGACTTCATATTCGTGTTCAGGGAGTAAAAGATTAAGTAAAAAAAGGTCTAAAACCCTAGTCTAAGAGTGAAATATTAGCAGTTATAAAATTCCAAAAGTGCGATTCTAGAGAGGTTTTTGTGCTACCTCCAAGACACGCCTCTTTACATGTTGGGGATTGGTTTTTTTAGTTCGATCCAAGAAAAGTCTTGGACCTAAGTGTTTCTAAATGTGTTTTTACCTATACTTAGCCTTATTTCACCTTTATATCATCCTAAACATTTTCCAATAATCACTCAAAGACTTAGCCATATTTTCACTCCCAAATTCAAGTACTAAGGTTCTTCTTCAAGCTTCAAGTCTCCATCTCTAATCTTCACCAAGTTCGTATCTAAGCTAAGGTATGTGAGTTTCTTTCATGGTTGGTCAACCATGATACCCAAGCCTCTATTTACTTAAATTGCATGATTTAAAGTTGATTTACAAATGGGTCTTACTTATTATGAAATTCACTGCATACTATGTAAAAGCTATGATTTAAAGTTGTGATTGTTTTGCTATATTTTGAGCTATAAATCTTTGACCTATTGTAACATTTGAGAAGGGACTTTGATGTATATTGCTTGAGGGTGTTGCAAGGTATTGATTGATGATTTTGCAATGGCTTTTCTTGCATGGTTTCATTTGTATATTTCATGGTTTTATACTAGCATTACACACTCTTTAAGTGTTTGATAAAATGTCCAGATGTGGTTTCTTGAGGAGTTTAAGGTCTAAAACATGAGATATAATATGAATGACTATATGATGATGAAATAAGCTTATGTATATAATATACTCTATATATAGTATTGCATTAAACCATACCCAATCCGGGGGAATAAAAGCCCTGGTAACCATGTTGGGGTTTGTACCACACAACCACTAAGGGGTTTGTATGTTGAATAGCTAGCTTGGTATATTCTACACATATGATATCCTTTATGAGCATGAGTTACTTAAGAATGTTTTACTTATGCATCGATCATACATGCCATGTTGTTATATTGTGCCTATTGCCTATTATTATGCATTTTGATTATGATGCCTATCTATTATTGCATTGCATCTTACATACTTAGTACATTAAAACGTACTAATACATACTCTTGCTTACATGATATAACCATATAGGAACCGGAGCCCAAGTTGATCATCCTCCTCCACGTTGCTAGTTTGGTGCTACTCAAGCTAGTTGGTGAGTCCTCCACTTTGGGGACCTTAGTCTATATTATTTTTATTATGTGTTGAGACATTCTTATTTATTATCTATTTTGACTATGAGGGTGAGTCCGGTTACTTTGTCTTAGCCCCCACTCTTATTTATGTCTTAGAGGTGTTCGTTGGACATGTTATGTATCTATGTTAAGACCCTTGACTCTATTGTTCTTGATGTCTATGATATGAGCTTGTTTTTTGTCTCTTGATTATGATGTTGTGCAAGCTTTTTCCTTAGTCCGGTTGACCCCTATTCTTACTCTTTAATGTTATATCGATTGCTTCCGCGACCAAGGATGTGTACTGATATACTAAGAGGCTTGCTTGGGGTCCCGCGGGTTCCCCTTGCACAATATCGTGTCTAGGCCCTAGGCTTGGGTCATGACAACCTCCTAACGATTATTCTTTTTTATGCTAGATCATGCCAAACACTAGAGGAAAAAGGGCCCAAACTCCCGAGGAGCAACCTACCAATGGTGAGCTCTGGGATGCTCTCACTATGCTTGCCCAAGTGGTGGCCAACCAAGTCAATCAAGGGGACCAAGCCCCTCATGCACTACCCCGGGAGCTAGGGTAAGAGACTTCATGATGATGAATCCTTCGGTATTTTTATGGGTCAAAGGTGGATGAAGATCCACAAGAGTTCGTTGATAAGGTCTACAAAATCTTGAGTATCATGGGTGTTGAGCCGAATGAAAAGGCGGAGTTGGTGGCATACCAACTCAAAGGGTTAGCTCAAATATGGTATGACAATGGAAGGGTGAGAAGGGAATTGGTAATGTGGTGCTCTGGGAAGAGTTCGAATTGGCTTTCCTTAATCGGTTTTTTCGTCTTGAGCTTAGGCAAGCTAAGTTGGTCGAGTTTATGAACTTGAAACAAGGTGCATTGAGTGTGAGGGAGTATGCCCTCAAGTTTAATCAACTTTCAAAGTATTCTACTCATTTGGTGGTCGGTCATAGATCTAGGATGAACAAGTTTGTGATGGGGGTCTCTGACTTAGTAAGTGAAGAATGTCGGTCCGCCATGCTATTTTGTGATATGGACTTGTCTTGGTTGATGACCTATGCCAAGAAAATGGGGGAGGAGAAATTGAGGAAGAATAGGGGGCATGAGGCCAAGAGGGACCAAACTTAGGGTAAATTCCAAAAGGGTGCTAGATTTCGTCAAGGCCAAGGGCCCTCTCATGCTACTAAT
The DNA here is from genome assembly GCA_025774065.1 of Solanum ossicruentum. Taxonomy (NCBI): domain Eukaryota; kingdom Viridiplantae; phylum Streptophyta; class Magnoliopsida; order Solanales; family Solanaceae; genus Solanum; species Solanum ossicruentum. The sequence continues at coordinate 7,064 of JAOTQR010034304.1, read as the reverse complement.
AGGGGGTTTTCCAATGACTTCCCCACGCCTCAAGGTGTTGGTGTGGTGGTTCCTATTGATGTGTTCCCTAAATGTGGAAGGACCCATGGAGGCCTATGTTTGAAGGGTTCTAATGGATCCTATGAATGTGGGGAGCTTGGTCACAAGAAGATAGATTGCCCAAGAAATCATGGAAAGGGACGGGGTGCAAATGCAGCCCTATTGGGTTGAGGTGGTCCTCAAGGTGGTTCCCCAAGGCACAACTAATTTCATACTTTACAAGGGAGGCAAGGTGTTGGTGAGGTCCCCAATGTTGTTACAGGTATGTTGAAAATCTTTGACTTTGATGTATATGTTATGATTGGTGTGGGTGCTACTCTTTTCTTTTTTACCCCTTTTGATGCTAAAAAGTTCCATGTTGACCCCGATTTGTTTCATGAGTCATATGAAGTGTCTACTCCTATTGGTGCCTCTATTGTTGCTAGGAAAGTTTATAAAAGCTGTCCTATTTGCATTTTGCATAAGTTTTTGCCTTGTGATATTGTTGAATTAGACATAATAGATTTTGATGTTATTCTTGGGATGGATTGGTTGCATGCCTACTATGCTTCTATTGATTGTAGAACCCGTAGTGTCAGGTTTCAATTTCCTAATGAACCCATCCTTGAGTGGAAAAGTCAAGATGTGGTGTTCAAGGGTAGATTCATTTCATGCATTAAAGCCCACAAATTGATTTTTAGAGGGTGTTTGTATCATCTTGTGAGGGTTAAAAATGTGGAGTCCAAAATTCCTTCCATTGTGTTGGTTCCGGTTGTAAATGAGTATTTTGATGTCTGCCTCAATGACCTTCCCGGTGTCCTCCCAAAAGGGAGATAGATTTTGGCATAGATCTCCTTCCCGATACTCAATTTATCTCCATTCCCCCTTACAGTATGTCCCCAGGCGGAGTTGAAGGAGTTAAAGGAACAATTGAAAGATTTGTTGGAAAAGGGATTTACTAGACCTAGGCAATCACGTTGGGGTGCTTCGGTGGTGTTTGTGAAAAATGAAGATGGGTCACTTAGAATCTGCATAGACTACCGGCAACTCAATAGGGTTACCATCAAGAATAGGTATCCTCTTCCAAGATTGATGATTTGTTTGACCAATTGCAAGGGGCTAGCTTTTTCTCTAAGATTGAACTTTGGGTCGGGTATCATCAAGTGAGAGTGAGGGAGTTTGATATTCCCAAGATGACCTTCCGGACAAGAAATGGACATTATGAGTTTGTTGTGATTTCGTTTGGGTTGACCAATGCACTGGGCATCTTCATGGGCCTAATAAATAGGGTCTTCAAACCTTACCTTGATTCCTTTGTTGTGGTCTTCATTGATGATATTTTGCTCTATTCACATAGTAGGGAGGAGCATATGGAGCATTTGAGGATTGTGTTGCAAAGATTGAGGGAGGAGAAATTGTATGTCAAATATGATAAGTATGAATTTTGGTTGAAGGAGGTTGCATTCTGAGGTTATGTGGTGCCAGGGGATGGTATAAAAGTGGATTCTAAGAAAACTGATGTGATCAGAAATTGGCTTAGACCATTGACCTCGTCGGATATTAGGAGCTTCTTGGGCCTAGTGGGTTATTATAGAAGGTTTGTGAATGGGTTCTCCTCCATTGCTTCTCCTATAACAAAATTGACTCAAAAGAAGGTTAAGTTTGTGTGGACTGATGAATGTGAGAGGAGCTTCCAAACATTGAAAGACAAGCTTGTGTCCGCTCCTATATTATCACTATTGGATGGGCTTAAGGGTTTCATTATGTATTGTGATGCATCTAAAGTTAGTTTGGGTTGTGTGCTAATGGAAAATGATAAGGGTATAGCTTATGCTTGTAGACAACTCAAGGTACATGAAAGGAACTACCCTACCCATGATCTAGAGTTAGCCGCCGTTATGTTTGCATTAAAGATTTGGTGTCACTAGTTGTAAGGGGTACATGTGGATGTGTTCACCGATAATAAGAGCATCCAATATGTCTTCACTCAAAAGGATCTCAACTTGAGGCTAAGGAGATGGTTAAAATTTCTTAAAGACTATGACATAAGTGTGCACTATTATCTGGGTAAGGCAAATCTGGTGGCAGATGCCTTCATTAGGGTGTCTATGGCTAGCTTAGCCCATGTTGATGGTGGTAGGGAGATGGCTAGGGAGGTGCATCAAGTGGCTAGATTAGGGGTTAGGTTGGAGGAGGTTGGTGATGATGGTGAGATTGTTGTTGATGAGTCTAAGTCTTCCTTGTTTGATAGGGTGATAGCAAAATAAGATGTTGAATCCTCCTTGCTTTAATTAGAGGCCTTAGTGAAAGAGGGCAAAGTAGAGGTTTTCTCCCAAGGGGGAGATAGCGCCCTTAGGTACCAAGGTCGGTTGTGTGTGCCTTGTGTTGATGGTTTGAGGAAGAAAATTCTTGATGAGACCCACAATTCTTCTTATTCTATCCACCACGCTTTCACCAAAGTGTATAGAGACTTGAGAGATGCGTATTGGTGGGGAGGCATGAAGAGGGACATTGCCAAATTTGTTTCCAATTGCCATAGTTGTGAACAAGTCAAATCCGAACATCAAAGGCTGGGTGGACTAACCCAAGACATAGAGATTCCTAGGAGAAAGTGGGAGGTGATTAATATGGATTTTATGATTGGTTTGCCCAAGACTAGAAAAGTTTTTGATTCTCTATGGGTGGGGGTTGATCAGATGATGAAATCGGCCCACTTTCTACCGGTTAAGACCACCTATGGGTCTAAAGAGCATGCAAGGTTGTACATCGATGAGTTACTAAGGTTGTATGGGGTTCCTTTGTCCATCATATCGGATCGTGGTTCACAATTCACTTCATACTATTGGAGGTCTTTTCAAAAGGGTCTTGGTACAAAAGTTCACCTTAGTACGGCCTTCCATCCCCAAATGGATAGCCAAGCCGAAAGAACCATTCAAACACTTGAGGATATGCTAAGAGCTTGTGTATTGGAGTTGAGGGGTAGTTGGGATGACCATCTTTCTTTGATTGAGTTTGCCTACAACAATAGCTATCACTCTAGCATCGGTATGACTCCTTTTGAGGCTCTTTTTGAGAGACATTGTAGATCCTCGGTTGGTTGGTTTGAGGTTGTAAAAGTTGCTTTATTGGGACCAGATCTAGATATAGAGGCTCTTTAGAAGGTTAGGATGATTATGGAAAGATTGAAGATGGCCCAAAGTCGTCAAAAATCCTTTGCCGATGTGAGAAGAAGTGACCTTGAATCCAAAGTGGGTGATTGGGTTTACTTGAAAGTTTCTCCAATGAAAGGTGTGGTCTGTTTTGGTAAAAAGAGGAAACTGATTCCAAGATATGTTGGTCCTTATGAGGTTATGAGGAGGGTTCCAATGTTCCATGTCTCTATGTTGAAAAAATATGTTGGCGATCCTAATGCTATTGTGCCTCTTGATGTTGTGGGTTTTGTTGAGGATAACTTGTGCTATGCGGAGGTTCTAGTTTAGATTGTTGATAGGCAAGAGAAGAGATTGAGGAACAAGTGGGTGGCATCCGTTAAGGTCCTTTTGAGGAACCAACAAATCAAAAGTGCCACTTGGGAGGCCAAATTAAACATGCAAAAGCGATATCCTTATCTTTTCCATTCCACTCAAGCCTAAGGTACCAATTTTGAGTCCCCTACATGATTCAAGTCTTATGTTTCAGCCCCTATGCCATTCATATGCATTCATGTTTAAGTTAGCAAGTTTATTATGACTTTACACTTATGTTGAGATTTTGAAAATGGTGTTTTAAATGTGTTGGGGCTGAACTGTTTGTGATCACTCTAGTCTTGTACGTCTCTTTTACATTCAGGGACGAATGTTCTCAAGGGGGAGATATTGAAATGACCCCAAGAAGTGCTCCAAAATGTGCCTTGGAATGCCCAGAATTTTAAATTCCATATATCTCAAAATCCGTTTGCTATTTCAAAAATCCAACTTCATATTCATGTTCAAGGGGTCAAATTAGGTGAAAAAGGGTTTAACCCCGATTTAAGATCGAAAGATTAGCAATTACGAAATTCCAAAAGTGCAAATTCCAAAGAGGTTTTCGCGTCGCCTCTGCGACGCGCCTTTGTACATTTTGGGGATAGTTTTTTTTAGTTCAGTCCAAGACTTCTAAGTCTTTAGCCTAAGTGTTCCCAAACGTACTTTTAACTATATTTAGCCTTGTTTCACCCTCATATCACCCTAAACATTTCTTAATACTCACTCAAACAGTTAGCCATATTTTCACTCCCAAATTCAAGTCCCAAACTCTCATCCCAAGCTAAGGTTCTTCTTCAAGCTTCAAGTCTCCATCTCCCATCTTCACCAAGTTCATCTCTAAGCTAAGATATGTGGGTTTCTTTCATGTGTTCCAACTTCAATTTTTGGACTAAGTACCTTGCCACGGGCACTCCACACGACCCGTGGAGTGCCACATGACCCATGTGACCTTCTGTGGGGCAACACTCTTCCAAATTTTCCATCCGTTCACTAATGACATTTTCATAAATGCTAATTACTCTAATGCCCTTTTTAGACTTCCAATGTTATCTTAACCTTCCTAAAAGACCTAAACAAGGTTCCAAAGGATCAAACTTATTACTCTCATCTCAAATATACTCTCGATTCTCTCAAAAGCCTCCATCAAGCCCTAATTCAATTTCGAGAAAATCCAAGAACAAGATTGGATTCAAAGATCATTTCCAAGCCTCCATTCTTCCGAATCTCAACTCCAAGCAACTCTAGACCCTATGTGGGTTTCTTTCATGGGTTCCTTTCACCCATGATATCCAACCCTCCTTTTACTCAAATTGCTTGATTTAAAGTTTGATTTACAAATGGGTCTTGATTATTATGAAATTCACTGTACACTAAGTTAAAGTTATGTGAAATTGTGATTGTTTGCTATGTTTTGAGCTATAAACCCTTGATCTATTGTAAGATTTTGAGAGGGGTCTTGATGTATATTTCTTGAGGGTATTGATTTATGATTTTACAATAGATTTTCTTGCATGATTTCATCCAGATATTTCAAGGTTTTATACTAGAATTACACACACTCTAAGTGTTTGATAAAATATACGGATGTAGTTTCTTTGAGGTGTTAAAGGTCCAAAGCATAAATTATGATATGTTTGACTATTGATGATTAAATGAGCTTATGTACCTAATATACTCTATATATAAGTGGTGCATTAGGGGGTCTAAGAACCCAGATAACCGATATGGGGGTTTGTACTCATCAACCAAGGGAAGTGATCGTACTTATCTACATAGGTGATGGGGCGGTATTATCACTAACCAAGGTAGGGGTTTGTACTCATCAACCGAGGGAAGGGTTTGTACTTCTCCACCCAGGTGATGGGGCGGCATTATCACCAACCGAGTGAAGGGTTAGTACATCACCACCTAAGTCATGGGGCGGCATCATCACTAACCTCAAGGGGTTTATACCTTGGAAATCTAGCTTGGACTACTCTTCACATATGATACTTCATATGAGCATGAGCTATTTAAGCATGTTTTACTTATGCATTATTCATACATGTCTTCTTGCCATAATATGTTCATTGCCTATTGCTATGCATTTTGATCATGATGTCGATTTCTTGTTACATTTCATCCCACATACTTAGTACATTCAAACATACTAACGCATACTCTTGCCTACATGATATCACCATACAGGAACCGGTGCTCAAGTTGATCATCTTCCTCCTCCATATGGCTAGTCGGTGCTATTTCAAGCTTGTTGGTGAGTCTCAATTTCGGGGACCTTAGTCTGTTTTGTTAATATCTATGTATTGAGACATTATCTTATGTTCTTTGACTATGAGGGTGAGCCCTGTAGCTTTGTCTTGTCCCTCGCTCTATCTATGTATTTAGAGGTGTTGGTTGGACAAGTTGTGTACTTATGATATGAGCTATGACTCATTGCCTTTGATGTTGTTATTTTGACAAGCTATCCCTTAGCCCCTTGTTCCTTTTTGCTTACATTATGCCTTTTATATGCTTCCTCGACCAAGGATGTGTAATGATAAGTTAAGAGGCTTGATTGGAGTTCCTTCGGGTTCCCTATTCGTCGTGTCATGTCTAGGCCCTAGGCTTGGGTCATGACAAAGTTGGTATCAGAACACTAGGTTGATAGATCCAGGGAGTCTAACACACCGCGTCGATTAGAGTCCTATTCATAGTTGTGAAGCGTACCATGACTATGAGTAAGAGGATATAAGGCATTTTAGGAAATGTTTCCCTTCTTCATATTCTAAGTCATGCTATAGGGTTGTGGTGCGTTTTCCTCCCTAACGATTGTTCTTTTCTATTCTAGATCATGCCAACACTAGAGGAAGACGTTCCCAAACCCCCGAGGACCAACCTACCAATGGTGAGCTGCTGGATGCTCTTACTATAACTGCCCAAGTGGTGGCCAACCAAGACCAACAAGGGTCCCAAGACCCTCACGCTACTTGTCACTCCCCAAGTCCCGTTAAGGCAAATCGACACTCGTTGCCGACAAGGCTCGGGAGAACTAACCTATATCTATGCACTTCTATACATTTTATAACAGATTTCTATAATTTAACATGCCTTTATGCAAGTAAACAGTGATACAGCCAAAAGAAAATATATGTGACTAGGCTGTTGGGGCCACGATGTCGAAAGTATGAGATATAACCACACTTTAATCTACATAGTCTACAAAGCCTCTACATAAGAGAAAGTATCGAATAAGGGTCAGGACAGGCGCTGCCTCAATTAATTGTACAATACTAACATGTAAGCTTTAGACATACACAAAGCTCCGGAACAACCTGGAGCTTGGTAACAACAGCTGGATGGCCTGGAATCTACTGGGGAGATATACTAGCACCTATACCTGCAGCATGAAATGCATAACTCCCATAAGGCACGTCAGTACGAGATAATATACTGAGTATGTAAGTCATGAAATACTATATATGAAGTAATAACTTCAAATGAAACTATGCACTGGTGTGGAATAAGAGACCACCTTTGGATATACTTTGGGATCGTATACTTTAT
>JAOTQR010034246.1:0-15904 GCA_025774065.1 Solanum ossicruentum | reverse complement strand
GTATGTATATCTACATAGTGAAAAGTAAACTCACTTTAAAACCTCATGCTCAGTCAATGTTGCTTGGGAGTTTCTTTTAACTGACATACCACCCATCACCTATACCCACCACCTATAATTAGGTAATGGACAATGAATATGGCATCATTACCTCGCCTGTCCTTAACTTGTCATGGAAAAAAGACGCGTCAACTCTACCTCATGGATCTATAATAAGTGTCCACTTGCGAGACAAGAGTCGCCATATTATGCTGAAACGACTATCCTACGCTGGAACATAGTTCTGGGGTGCTTCTCAATCACCCAACTCGGTGCTCAATACTCCTCCCAAGAGTAAAACATGCTCAACTCACCATTTAGCTCAATCAAATATGCTCAACTCACCATTTAGCTCAATCCTTAATACTCAATCAATCAACTCAAAACTCAACCTTATAATGATTATCTAATCTCAATCAATCAATCCTCAATATTCAATAAACTCAAAACTCAATATCCAGCTCAACTCTATTTGTCAATCAATGAATGCAAGTAATCAACTCAACTCAGCCTCAATGGTCATTCAATGCAAAACGTCAAACTCGACCCAACTCAAACGGTCATTTAGACTCACTCAATTTAACTCATTATGCCATGTAAGTAAGTTTTGCATGATAATATAAGTTCGTAGGTTCAACATGCTTTCATGCTTAACAATACTCAATTTTTTTCATTCATTAGATTAACCTTAGATTCAAACTCAACTCAATTTATATGTAGAATATCATAAAATCATGTTCATACTCATTTCGTATAATACTCTTAGTTTCATGTCATATAAAGATTATGCAAGTAGTAATCCTTCATATATTAAGGAAATAACTACAAGAAGTCACAATCTAAATTGAGATGTATTAATCATCAACTCATTTCCAAATCTTAACTCAAGTAAATAAAGAGACGTGTGAGTAACATTTCATTCAATCTTATGTATTCTATAACTGAAAAAATATATTATCTTTACATAATAAAGTGCTTAAAAGTAATCTTATACATAATAAATATTATGACATAAAATATATAAAAATAGGAGAAACTTACAAGAGTAGTATAGCCGATAAATTCCAACTTGACCCAAAAGTGACTCAGACACTTCTAACTTGACCCAAAACTGATTTCTAATGCTTGTAATATATAAAACCAGTAAGAAAATAAAACAAAAAAGAGAGAAACTCTAGTTTTTGATGCTAAAAATGACTAGGAATGTCCGAATCTATATAGGCCAAAAAGTCGGTGGATGGTCGTCCTACACTGAAGGATGGTCATCCTTCAGCCCAAAAGTGAAATTCTACAATTTTGCTTGCTTCGTCGTTTTGAACAGCCTTTCCTTATGTGATAAATTCAAATTATGATCCGAACTTCACAATACTTTCCCTTTCTTAATATCCTCCTTACACTATTCCAACTTAAGTAGATGAAATTTTAAGGTGGTTACATTATTTTTCCCTTGGTATCATTCGTCCTCGAATGAAAAAAATACAAGTTAAGGATCGAGTTTCCTTATGGACTTTAACAATCAATCATCCCTCAACTCACTTATGTAATCAATTAATAAAGGAATGCAACATATATGATAAATCAAACAGTCAACACATCACATCAATCCTCTCTAGAACTCTATCATCTATCATATTAAGAATGAAAGTAGAATTTAAGGAATGGAAATTCATGAATTTAGAGAAAATATTATTACCGTCATCTCTCTCATCTTCAACAGGCAAGAATAAATTGGTGTATCTAGCCTTCATGTCTCTTCTACTTCCCAAGTAGCTTCTTCTATGAATCGATTCCTCCATAATACTTTAACAGATGCAATCTTTTTGTTTCTCAATTTTTGAACCTGACGATCAAGGATTTTGGATGGGAATCTCCTCATAACTTTGGTTGTCTTTTACTCTATTACTCTTGACAGGTACTATCAACTACGGATCAGTTCTTAAGCATAAAAGTGAAAATCGGGTGGACAACTGCTAACTTTGATGGTAATTCTAACTCATATGCCACTTTGCCTAGTCTCTTTATATTTTATAAGGGCCAATATATCTTGAACACAGTTTTCCTTTCTTTCTGAATCTCATCACTCCCTTCATGGGAGACACTTTAAAATATACCTAATCATTGACCTCAAGCTCCAAATCTCTTCTTCTGACATATGTGTATGATTTTTTGTCAACTCTATGTAGTTCTCAACCTTTCTTGAATGACCTTCACATTCTCCACGGCTTGGTGAACTATGTCTGGTCTGATCAGCTCTACTTTCCTACCTCAAACCATCCAATTAGTGACCTACAACTCCTCTCATAGAGTGCCTCATAGAGGCCATCTAAATACTCGAATAGAAGCTGTTGTTGTAAGAAAACTCTACTAGAGGCAAGTGGTCATCCCAATTACCTTTAAAATCAATAGCACATGATCTCAACATATCCTCCAAAGTCTGAATAGTTCGCTCTGCTTGGCCATCTGTGGGTGAAGGACAGTGCTAAGGTGCACCCACATACCCAAATCCTTTTGAAAAGACCTGCAAAACTGGATAGTGAATTGAGCTCCTCTATCTGAGATGATACAAAAAGGGACTCCATGCAATCAAATAATCTCCATTGTGTATAGTCGATCATAATCTTCTGTGGTGTCTGTCGTCTTGACTGCCAAGAAGTGTGCAGATTTTTGCCATCCGATCAACTATCACCCAAATTGAATCATGCTTTCTGCAGGACCTTGGTGAACCCATCAGAAAGTCCATATTAATTATCTCCTACTTCCATTCTAGAATCTTCAAATTCTGAGCTACTTCACTCGGCCTTTGGTGCTCAACTTTAACTTATTGGCAGATCAGGCACTTAGCAGTGAACTAGCAATATCTTTCTTCATTCTACTCCACCAGTAGACTTCTCTCAAGTCATGATACATCTTAGTAGTCCCTAGATGGATAGAATATTTGGAACTATGAGCCTTCGCCATGATCCTCCTTCGAATATCATCAACATTTGGAACACACAATCTACCTTGATATCTCAATACCCCATCTCCCCCTTTGACGAAAGCCATTACCTTATGCTTATGCACATCCTCTTTCAACTATAATATGATAGGATCTCGATATTATTTCTCCTCCATCTCCATTACTAGAGATGATATCAATCCTATTATGCACAAGTACTTCTCAATCGACCGACTCATCTAGTTGAACTCCCAATCGGGCCATTTATGAACCTTTTTGGCTAACTCTCTTTTCTTCTCCTCCACACTGGTGGTGTTTCCCATGAACAACCTGCTAAGAGCATTGGCAAAAACTTTTTCCTCTCTGCATCAATATACATCCCAATCGTACTCTTGAAGCATTGCAGTAGATAACCAACCCATTAGTCCCATCAGGCAAGGTCAACACTAGTTCATGGTCAACCTACTCTTTAGCTCCTGGAAACTTTTCTCACACTCATCTGACCATCAAAACTTGACCTTCTTTAGTCTCTTCAATGACATGGATATGGAAGAAAATCCTTCAACAAACCTTTGGTAGTAGCCATCCAATCCCAGAAAACTTCTTATCTCAGTCGGTGAGGTTGGTCTTGGCCAATTCTTAACCACCTCAATCTTTTGGTATCTACTCGAATTCTATCTCCAGAAACCACAAGCCACAGATTTGAGCCAATATTTACACTTAGTAAACTTTGCATACAGTTCATGGTCTCAGAGCATCTATAATACGATTCTGAGGTGTTTGGCATGGTCCTCCTCATTTCTAGAATACACCAAAATGTCATTGATGAACACAATTATGTACATGTCAAGATATTGCCTAAATACTCTATTCATTAGGTCCATAAAGGATGCAGGTGCATTTTTCAACCCAAACGACATCATCAAGAACTTGAAATAACCATATTGGGTTCAAAAAAGCCATCTTCGGCATGTCATATTCTCTCGCTTTTAACTGGTGATAACTTGATCTGAGGTCTATCTTGGAGAAAATAGTGGCACCCTGAAGTTGGTCAAATAAGTAATTGATTCTCGGAAAGGGATACTTATGATTGACTGTCACATTATTCAGCTGATGATAGTGAATACACCTCAATGAACCATCCTTCATTTGCACAAACAATATCGAAGTGCCCCATTGAGAAATGCTCGGCCTTATAAATCCTTTTTCTAATAAGTCCCTCAACTGTCCCTTCAACTTTATCAACTCAGTGGGGCCATTCTATATGGCAGAAAGGAAATTGGTTTGGTGTAAGGAAAAACATCAATTTCGAAGTCGATCACTCTATCAAGAGGGATTCTAGGCAGATCCTCAGGAAACACATTAGGAAACTCACTCACAATCAGGACAAACTTAGGAGAAGGAGGCTCAACATCATCAGACTTAATTCATACGAGGTGATAGATTCAACCCTTGGAGATTAGTCTTCGGGCTTTAAGGTAAGAAAACTTGTCCTTCGGCATCATAAAATATCCTTTCCACTTGATAATAGGTTCATTGGAAATTGTAATTTGATAGTTCAAGTTCTGTAATAAACAGAGGCATAGTAGGCGTGAAGCCAATCCATACCAAGGATTACATTGAACTCAACCATCTCTAACTCAACTAAATTAGTAAGAGTATCCCTATGAAGAATGGATACAACATGATTTCTATGGATTCTCTTCGCCCGAATAAACTCACTAACAGGAGTAGAAACAAAAAATAGTTCTAGCAAGCACTCAGAACGACTCTCAAATCTACTCGCCACAGAAGGTGACACGATCAACATATAACAATCAACCATAAAAAAATGATTCATACCTATCACAATGTTCCACAATATTTCTTTGATCTGGGTGACTACCATGGCATACAACTGGTCTATCGCCTCATCCATGCCAAAAGTAGAACCCCTCTGGTTTTCTCTAACTGATGGCGTAACTGTAGAGGGTTGAGTTTTATTGGCCCACTTTGGACAATCCCTATGGTAGTGACCTCCTTGGCCACACTTGTAGCACTCCTAGCACTCTTTCGATAGTTTCCCAAGTGAAGTTTTCCACATCTTTCACATGGTGGCTTTCCTTTACGACCTCGAGCCATACTCCCTTGGGATGAAGGGTTTTGGACCCCAGAAGGCTGGGCCCTCCTAGGCTTGAGATGATATCTTTTATTGGATATGGACGCATTCATTGGTGGCAGTGTATTACTCAAAGGTATCTGCAGAAAGAGGGAGCTATTCTCCTGTTTATGTCCTTTTGACTTTGCCTTTTTGCCAAGGCTCCTCCCTCTCATCCTCCTTGTTTTCTTCTACCGGTCGAGCATGTACAATAGGCTCAGGGTCCTCTGTCAGTATCGCAACACTAGTCCCAAGCTGTGAGTGCATCACAGGTGAAGAAACCTTGGTGCTGACATCATCTATCAGGTTCTCAATGCATGTAGAAGACATGGTCTGAACGTGTAATGTATGAGTCAGAAGAGAGCTTTATAGAATTTTTACCTCTACTACATGAACTCAGAATACAAGAAAGTAGAATAATTTCTAATGTCCTATAGCTTCTTGCTTATGAAATATGGTGCACAACACACTCATAAATAAGACTCTACTAGACACGGCTTCATAGACTCCCTAGGACTCTTGAACTCTATGCTTGGATACCAAGTTTGTCACACCCCAAGAGGGTACCCTTGGTGCGGCTGGCACTTAGAGACTATTGCTAGCCCCGGAGCAAACCACTTGGCCTTATCGTCACATCGTACTCAGCAATAGAAGAAAATAACTCAAATGAATATAATATCATCAATGAAAACTCATTCATATTCTCAAAGGAATAAGTTTAAAATTATACAATACTATTAGCTAATCACTCACTCAATATCTATGAAGCCTCTACTCAACAATCTAAACGGTGCCATGACAAGCCATAGACACCTCAAGTCAGTAAAGTCCTTAATAAAGGTAAGAAGATAAAAAGGGCTTCTCAAAAATGTAAGGAGAGCTCACCAACTCTGAAGTGTACTGATCTGGATCTCAGGGATGCGGGGGCTAAAGTCCTCTATCACCTGTATCTACATCATGAAATGATGCAAGTCCAAATGGATTTCAGTACATGGGATATACTAGTAACTCAATGGCTCAAAAGTGTAATACCCCACATACTACATGTACTAGTCCTATGCACATGAAACATGATATGGCTTTTCAAATCAGTGCCTATTTTTAAAAGTGCTTGAATCTCAAATTAGAGGACGATATGTATGTCTAACGCTGAGGAGGGTCGAGTGTAAATAAGTTTTAAGTAAAATTGAGGAGATCATGACCTTAAATGAAGTGAGAGAAGTGAGGTACTTGTAGGACTTAGGAAGCTAGTAGGTGAGTCACCTACTTTCTTAGCCTAAATTTGCTAGCTAAACGAAGATGACGCCTGATGTCGAATTTGTCTAAGTCCGATTATGAATAAAGTCTGTGTTAAGGGTGTAACTTTAGCCCATGTTTTAGCATCATAAATGGACTATATTTTCAGCTGAAGAATAATAGAGAAAGGATCCAAGTGTAACAAAACTCACTTGGTGAATTGGCCAAAACTAACTAAAAGAAAAGGGAAAAAATGGGCAGCAAAGGCCCATCAATTTGGAGCCCCTTAAGGCCCAAGTGAAAGGGGAAAAATGATACATTAATGACTTGATAAAATAAAGCTTAAAATGGAAAAGTTAAGTCGGCCAAGTGATCCTTTGAAAAGGTCTTATAATCAGCTTACTCAAGTCACTTAACTTGGACAAAAAAATCAGATTGTTTTGCAAGTTCTCTCTCAACTCTTTCTTGACTTTACAAGCATCCACAAGAGACTTTTAGGTTTCTTCGAGGAGCACTACACCTTGAGGTAAAGGTAAGTAAGAATACTTATGTATTTAGTATGGTTTTCTTATGTAAAACAAGAGGCTAAGATGATTATACCTTTGGTAAAATTGCTGGATAACATGTGTTCCAAAAGTTATTGTACATTTTTCTTGTTTATTTGAAAGCTTTTCTCTTTTTGGTTGGATTGATTATGATTAGAAGCTACTGTTCTTAATGAGTATTGGTTCTATAATGATGTACAAAGGTTTCTGCACCATTTTTACTGTTCGAAAAAGTGAGTTCTTGTGTGATATCATAATTGTGCTCGTAATAGGAACTTGTGAGCTGATTTATTGAGGACTATGGCCTCACGTCCTCCACCTATTTTTAGGACTATTTTTGAACTATTATAGGACTGGTTTTATGTATATATATGGTAGGGACAGTTTGGTTAAAGTTGGAACAAGTCTGGAATTATCGACATTGAAATGTAGTGAAGGGATGTAACGTTATGCCGCCTATTTTGTTGTGTAAAATTTTTATGTGTTGTGCTTTGGGGGCTATTATAAGATTGTTAGGGAACTAAAATAGGCTGCACATGATACGTATGTGAGAATGTGTATTAAAAAGTACGATTAGGGGCGAAAAGGTTGAAAGAATATGCTCGGGTTTATAATTATATGCTTGCTGCCCGTATGTTGTGTTTTTATGAGATTAGGTTGCCAAGATGTATCTATTCGCTGCTAATGCCAGTTTTATCACCTACTATATTGTAGATAAATATTTGGAGGAAGGGAAGGTTATCTCAAGGTAATAACGAGGTCGTATAGCGAGGTATGTAAGGTTACTTAATTTCGTATTATTTGGCATGAAACATGGATCCCTCCTTGGCATATAAAGGCACTTAGCAACTCCGACACAACAATTAACCGTATCTCAACTCTTTCACATGTTCATATGGTCCCATACATAGTCACCTTAAAATCTGCATATATACGTGGCCACCAAGTTACATGGGTTCTTGTTGCTAAATAAAGTTGACGAGTTGTTTCATCTCATACATATTCCATTATTTGTGTAACGTACTCTTTTCATTGCCATATTATCTTGTTTGACTATTTACATGCCATATGCTACATTTAGAGTCCTACAGCTCCAATATTATGACTACCAAAAGAATCATCTCAAAAGTAATTGAAAGATAAAGTATATTGCTTATTGATGGGTGGTAACCTGAGGGGTGGAAGAATCACCTAGCCAGGGTCGATATGGATTTACCACTGATTAGTTGGCCATTTGTATTTCATGTTGTGTATAGATTATACAGTAAAGGTAAAGTAATAAAAACGAACCTGAAGTACATGATCCCACTGTATAACTGAAGGTGGTCTCTTATCCTACACCAGTGCATAGTTTCATTTGAGTTGTTACTTCATGTATAGTATTTCCTGCCCTACATATTAAGTACATTATCTCGTACTGACATCCTTTACGGGGGACCTGCATTTCATGCTGTAGATAGAAGTGCCAGTAGATCTCCCCAGTAGGAGTACAGGATATCCAGCTGCTATTTCCAAGCTCCAGGTTGTTTCGGATCTTTGTGTGTCTAGAGCTTATATTTTTGTATTGTATAGTTAGTCGAGGTGGGGCCTGTCCTGACCCTTATCTGATACTTTTCCTTATCTAGAGGCCTTGAAGACTATGAAAATTAAAGTGTGGTCATGTCTCCTACTTTAGACAACGTGGCCCCAATGACCTAGCCATATGCATTTCCTTTTGGCTTGTTATTACTGTTTACTTTCATAAAGGCATGTTGAATGTTGAAATCCCTTATAGTATGTATAGAAAGCACATGGAAACAGGTTCGTTCTCCCGAGCCTTATCTGCAATGAGTGCCAGTCCGCCTTAATGGGACTTTGGGTATGACAAAAAGTAAGGTTGAAATTACTTACCTCATCTCATTGACTCATGCTAAGCTCAATATATGCAAGTTAAAAACATTTCATGCCTTTCAACATATGTGTATATATATATATATATAGTGAAACATAAACTCACTTTAAAATCTCATGCTCAGTCAATGTTGCTTAGGCGTTTCTCTTAATCGACATACATCCCACCACCTATAATTCTGTGATGGACGACAAATATGGCATTGTTGCCTCACCCATCCTTAACTTTCCACGAGAAAAGAACGCGCCAACTCTACCTCATGGATCTATAATAAGTGTCCACTTGCAAGAGAAGACTCGCCATTATTATGCTGAAATGACTATCCTACGCTATAAACATAGTTTTAGGGTGCTCCTCAATCACTAAACTCGGTGCTCAATATTCCTCCCAAGACTAAAACATGCCCAATTCATTATTTAGCTCAATCCTTAATACTCAGTCAATCAACTCAAAACTCAACCTCATAGGGTTATCTCATCTCAATTAATTAATCCTTAATATTTAATAAACTCAAGACCCAATACTCAGCTCAACTCAGTTTGTCAATTAATTAATACAAGTAATCAACTCAACTCAGCCTCAACGGTCATTCAATGCAAAATGTCAAACTCGACCCAACTCAAACGATCATTTAGACTCGATTAAACTCATTATGCCATGTAAGTGAGCTTTTCATGATAATATAAGTTCTTAGGTTCAACATGCTTTCATGCTTAACAATAAGTATTCGTAAAGCAGAAACATAAACACACTCCTATGAACGTGGAAAATATACCGGATTCAATTGGTCGATTCAAATTGGAATTGTCAAGTCATCCATAACTATTTAGTCAAAACAAGAATTCATTGTGGTCGAACCGCCTAGTTTGCTTTGTTTATTGTAGGGCATATATCATTGCAAGATTCATTGAATGGAATCCGATTTTTTTCTATTATACTTATTTCCATTTTATTTAGTTAGTAGAACCTTCTAACTATATATTGCTCTTCGACAAATTCTCCTGTTTCTCTTGTTTTTTTTCCATTCATTAGATTAACCTTAGATTCAAACAACTCAATTTATGTATAGAATATCACAAAATCATGTTCATACTCATTTCGTATAATACTCCTAGTTTCATGTCATATAAAGATTATACAATTAGTAAATCCTTCATATATTAAGAAAATAAGTACAAGAAGTCTCAATCTAAAATACAACTGATTAATCATCAACTCATTTCCAAATCTTAACTCAAGTAAATAAAGAGACGTGTGAATAACATTTTCATTCAATCTTACGTATTCTATAAATCAAAAATATATAATCTTTACATAATAAAGTGCTTAAAAATAAGCTTATACATAATAAATATCATGAAATAAAAGATATAAAAATAGGAACAACTTACAAGAGTAGTATAGCCGATAAATTACAACTTCACCCGAAAGTAACTTGGACACTTCTAACTCGACCGAAAACTGATTTTTAATACTTGTAATGTATACAACTAGTAAGAAAATGAAAGAAAAGAGGGAGAAACTCCAACTTTTGATACTGAAAATGACCAGGAATGTCTGGATCTATATAAGCCACAAGGTCGGTGGATGGTCGTCCTTCACTAAAGGACAGTAGTCCTTCAGCCCAAAAGTGAAATTTTGAAGTTTTGCTCACTTCCTCATTCTCAACAACCTTTCCTTCTGTGACATCTTCAAATTCTGATCCAAACTTCACAAAATAATTAATTTACACTTTTCCTTTCTTAATATCCCCCTTACATTATTCAAACTTAAGTAGACGAAATATGTGGGTTGTTACATGAACAATGGCCTAAAATCGTTTCCTTACCAGCTAGCCTACAGTCTAAGTCATACTAAGAGGGCAAGTTCTGAATTAAAACTCAGCATAAAAATTTAGCAAAGAAAGCTCTCTCACACACAGAATTGATTACATGATTAACATAGACTCTCCGATCATGGTTTTCATCACAAATATACCTCACTTATCAGAACAAGCATTGCCAAACACTCAAATGCATGGTTGTTATCAAGACTAACTACCAAAACTTTGATGGGTATCATTTTTCACACAAAACTAACATATGTCATAGATTTTGGTACTACATGCTACTTATACTGCCTACACATCCTAAACATGCTAGTTCAACAAAAAGTAAATGTCCTTGGAAAAAAGAACACAGGCAAGAAAACCTCTTGGACTCAAAATTTGGGATAGTTATAGGCTATAGTTACTCAGACTTCACTGAGGTCTATAACTACCCAAACCCCATTGAAAGACTTTCCATTGTCCTCAATGCACAAAATATCACAATAATAAAGTACAAGGGTCAAAAAATATACTTGGATGCCTAAGAGCCGGTCTCTAGCTAATTTTGACCACCCTCTACCTACCTAGTGGTCCCTCAGTAGTGGTAGCGTATTCGAAGGGAACAACACCTCTCATCTTCTCTAACTCGCATCCTATATGGAGTGACTTTGAGAAAGCTTGAATAGCTCCTCCTTCGTCATCCTCACCTCTAGTATCATTGTATCTGGATCATCCGTGAGGGCTGATTACCAAGGGAAGGGATTGGTGTCTCATCAAGAATAAATAAATCTACCAACACATCCGATGGGATCAACCTGTGAGAGCACAATTGATGCTGCCAATGCTGTTCTCATATCAAACCGAAGCTATTAGATCTTTGTCCATATGACTATCAAATCTGTAGGCTGTGCTGAGCTGAGGCTCTTGTCTACCCGCCTCTCAAATACATATATGTGACTGTCAACTAGTATGAGTTTCTCTTGAATAATAGCCACGGTATATTTTTGCATATGCGCTCAACCTCAGAGATGGCTTGGCGAACCTAAGGCCAAATCTACTCTAGTAACTGAGTCAACTAGGACTCAGTGCAAGATTGCCTCTACGCCATAGCCTGAATGGATGCCACTGTCACATATACCATGTCAGCGGGTTGGTAGAGGGTACTTTTTCTTTATAGTAGCCTTATTAAGTTGTCGATATTCTAAGAGAGTTCAAACACTTCCTTTTGATGTTGAAACAACTATCCATCAACATTCCCCTTTTAGAAACATTGGAGAAAATGCCCAATATGCCAAATATATGAAGGATTTGGTCACCAAGAAACACACTTTGAGCCAAGAGTTCTCACAAGAACTCTAACAATGTAGTGCGATTATTACTACATGCCTTGGTCAAAAGCGAGAAGACCTTGGTGCGTTTACCATCCGTTGGACCATTGGTGATGTTGAGTTCGCAAGAGCATTGTACGACTTAGGAGCGAGCATCAATCTAATGCCTCTTGCGGTATTCAAAAAGCTTGTCCTTGGTACTCCTGCCCCGACAAGAATAAGGTTTTTTATGGCGGATCAAACTATTAAAAAGTCAGAGGAAATCCTTTTGAATGTGCTTGTTAAAGTTGATAAATTCATCGTTCTGATAGATTTTGTGATCCTCGACTGTGAAGTTGATTTTGAGGCGCCATCATTTTTGAGAGACCATTTCTGGCCACTGGGAGAGCCCTAGTGGATATGGATTCAGGTCACTTGTGGTTTAGGTTAATGATGCAGAAGTTGTGCTCGATATTAGCCAATCTATGAAACACCTAGATGAGCGCAAGAGTGAGGTATGGACCCTCAATGATAGTTGATGAAGGAAGATGACCAAGTCAAGCCACGATATTAAATGGCGCTTCTTGGGAGGCAACCTAAGCATTATTGATAAGTGTTGGTTTATTTGTAAGTGTTTTTGTCTATTGAGATTCTTAGGTAGAAGTTGTGAGTTTTTTTTTGTGATTAAAAGACATTGATCCAGTTGTAATATCTTGGAAATTGTTGTGTTTTGAGATTTGGTTTGTAGGTGAGAATTGAAGAACTGAAGATCTTAAAAATGACACTTGGAGTAGCCTCTATGATCAAGCCTACGAGTTGTAGTCCGCACTATGACTCATAGTCATGCATCTTAGAGGGAATTAGTGAGTATTAGAAGTTGACATATACACTATGAGCCAACCTTACGATTTGTAGTGCACCATACGAGTCGTAAGTGGGATTCGTAGTGCCTAGGTATGATTCCTAAATTTTTATAAGTGTTGAGTCAGCTACAAGATATAGCACACTCCATCATAGTAGTTAAGGTATATAACTCTTAACTAGTGGATGGACATATCACCCCCTATCATAGTGGTTGAGGGATAGCACCCCCTCAACAAGGTGTGGTCAACTTGCAGCACTAGAGATACTTTTCATGAAATCAATACACTCATACATTACTTTCATCATCATAAAGTAACTTGACTCATAGTCCAAGCATTAGATCATCAATAACTCAAAAACCCTAAACCGAACATTTTATAAAAGAAACTTGGTCTGTAATGCAAGTAAAAGATCATGCAATTTAAGAGTGAAATCATGTGAGAAAAAACAATGTAAAACCATCCACTAACACTTAGTAATACCCTTATGTAAGATATATTAAAACCCCTCATCATATCTGATCATAGAATATATATTCATAGCTCAAAACATGCTTAAACAGTCTCATATTCATGAAACCCAACATAGTTCATTACCAATTCATAAAAAGTAATACCCTTAAGTATATCAACCTGAAATAATGTAATTTATGTAAAAAGGGAGGTTGGGCACCAAGGGTGAAAGGAACAAATGGTTGAAACCCATATACCTCAACTTTGGAGATTTCCTTAATGAAGATTGAGATGAGAACTCGAAGCTTAATTGAATTTTGTGAATCCAGAAATGAGTTTAGGACACTTGATTTTGAGTGAAATATTTGGCTAAGTGTTTGAGAGATTTTTGGTGAATGTCTTGTATGATATGACATTGAAAAATGACTAAGTATAGGTGTTTTTACGCATAAGAAGGCTTAGGCGCAAGACCCAATGGCCTTGGATCGAACAAACAAAAACTGGCAAAAATAACACTGATCCACCCCATGGCCGCATCGCGCTAGCAGCGGGATCATCTTTAGAATTTGCAAAGTTTGGAAATTTAAATTTTGATATGATTTCTCTAAAATCACATTTGATGACCTATGCTGAACAAATGGAAGAGGAGAAATTGAGGAAGAGAAGGGGGTACGAGGCCAAGAACGTCCATTTTGAGGGTAAGTTCCAAAGGAGTGGCCGATTTCTATTGCCAAAGGTCTACCCATGCATTTGATACGAGGGTCGCAAATCATCTTCTGAGGGCCTAAGGTGTAAGGGGTTTGGCTCCTATTGATGTATGTCCAAAGTGTGTGAAGGGTGATGGTGGCCCATGTTTGAGGAATACCGATGCTTGTTATAGTTGTGGGGAAATGGGCCATAAGGCGATAGATTGCCCTTGAAACCACAAAAAGGGCAAGGAGGTTCATCCATAAGGTGCTAATACGGTCCCATTGGGGAGAGCTGGCGTACAAGATGGTTCCCCAAGGTACAACTGGTTCTATGCTTTGCATGGGAGACCAGGGGTTGATGAAGTCCCCGATGTTGTTACTAGTATGTTGAAAATCTTTGACTTTAATGTGTATACATTGATTGATCCGAGTGCCACTCTTTCTTTTGTTACCCCCTTTGTTGCCCAAAAGTTCCATGTTGACCCCGAGTTATTGCATGAGTCATATAAGGTGTCTACTCCTATTGGTTCATCTATTATTGCTAGAAAAGTTTATGGAAGTTGTCTTATTTGCATCTTACATAAAATATTGCCTTGTGATCTTATGGAGTTAGATATGGTTGATTTTGATATTATTCTTGGGATGGATTGGTTGCATGCATACTATGCTTCTATTGATTGTAGAACCCATAGGGTCAAATTCTAATTTCCAAATGAACCTGTCCTTGAGTGGAAAAGTAAGATGTGGTGGTCAAGGATAGATTCATCTCTTGCATTATATCTCGTAAGTTGATCTCTAAGGGGTGTCTTTACCATCTTGTAAGGGTTAGGGATGTGGAGTCTAAAGTCCTTCCCATAAAGTCGGTTTCGGTTGTAAATGAGTTTCTTAATGTGTTTCTAAATGATCTTCCCGGTGTTCCTTCCAAAAAGGAAATAGACTTTGGATAGACTCCTCCCCGATACGCAACCCATTTTTATTCCCCCTTACCATATGGCCACGACGGAGTTGAAGGAACCATTGAGAGACTTGTTGGAGAAGGGATTTATCTTACCTAGCCAATCATCGTAGGATGCTCCAGTGTTGTTTGTGAATAATAAGGATGGGTCCCTTAGGATGTCTATTGACTACCGACAACTCAATACGGTCACCATCATGAATAAGTATCCTTTTCCAAGGATTGATGGGTTTTTAGACCAATTGCAAAGGGCTAGCCATTTCTCTAAGATTGATCTTTGGCCTGGGTATCATCAAGTGAAAGTGAGGGAGTTTGAAATTCCCATGATGGCTATCCAGACTAGGTATGGGCATTGCGAATTTGTGATGATATCTTTTGGGTTGACCAATGCACTGACTATCTTTATGGACCTAATGAATAGGGTCTTTAAACCCTACATTGATTCCTTTGTTGTGGTCTTCATTGATGACATTTTGATCTATTCTCATGGTAAGGAGGAGCATAGGGCTCATTTGAGGATTGTGTTACAAAGATTGAGGGAGGAGAAATTGCATGCTAAATATAAAAAGTGTGAATTTTGGTTGAGGAAGGTTGCCTTCCTAGGACATGTGCTGTCGGGGGATGGTATTAAGGTGGATCCAAAGAAGACTGATGTGATTAGAAATTGTCCTAGACCATTGACCCTGTCGGACATTAGGAGTTTCTTGGGCTTAGCGGGCTATTATTGGAGGTTTGTGAATGGGTTCTCTTCTATTACTTCCCCTATGAAAAAATTGACTCAAAAGAAGGCCAAGTTTGTGTGGTCCAATGAATATGAAAGGAGTTTCCAAACATTAAAAGATAAGCTTGTGTCTGCTCCTATATTGTCACTACCGAATGGGCTGTGATGCTTCCCAGGTTGGTTTTGGTTGTGTGTTGATGCAAAATGGTAAGGTCATTGCTTATGCTTCTAGACAACTATAAGTATATGAAAGGAACTACCCTACCCATGATCTAGAGTTAGCCACCATTGTGTTTGCATTAAAGATTTGGCATCACTACTTG
>JAOTQR010034235.1:0-15905 GCA_025774065.1 Solanum ossicruentum | reverse complement strand
GCATAGGTGAGAAGTGAACTATTACTTTAGATCGTCGCCTCTTGAGGTAAAGTTCATAAAAGCAATACAAGGCTTTAGAGGTTAGATCCCTTGTGGATCATAGGCGTTCCTTACCTAGCAAGTACAGAATGACTGTGGAATCATTAGCGGGATTGTTATACAATCACTGGGTCATAAGTTACTATTGTCAGAAAAGAGAAACAATCGGAAAGTTCCCACCTTGAGTATTCTGAGTCGATTCGAGTCAAGTTGAGTTGAGTTATGTTCTATTGAGTTGAGTTGGTGAGATTTGATTTGTTGATGGGTCACTTTCCTGCTATTTATTCTTGCTTTAGATAGACGTTTAGCATTCTGATCAGATGACAAACATCATAACGGCTATTTATTCTTGTTTTATTTGTTGATTTTACATACTTATGCATTCCACGTTATGATGTCGCCTTTGTACTACATTATTTTATCATGTAGAGGTGGGTACTAGAGATCGTTAAGAGGCGCATTATTGTGGATCTGAGCATTTTAGTTGAGTTGGGGAGCCTCCTTTACTTTGGAGGATCATTGCTTATTGTCATCTTGCTTATTAGAGTTAAACTTGAGTTATCTTTTTTATACTTTGAGGTAGTCATGGTTCTGCCATTTGCACCACAAAATAGTGATAGAGGCTTGATAGACTAGAGGCGAGTATCGATGTTAAGACATGTTGAGCTAACTTATTTTAGACTAGCCTATTTTATTTATAATGTTTTAAAATTTCGATCCCATCCATATCTTTAGTCTTCCGCTGAGTTCTCTAAGTTATATATGGAATGAATAGATGTGATGAGGCTAAGATGGTCCGCTAGGGGACTAGTGACAGTCTCAGAGTGCCGGCCACATCTAGGGTACCCTCCGGGAGATGACAAATTTAGTATCAGAGCATAGAGTTCAAGTGTCCTAGGATGTCTATGAAGTCTTTTCTAGTGAAGGCTTGTTTATGTGTGTGTTATGTACCACACTTCATAAGAAGAAGGCCACAGGGCATTAGGAATGGTTACACTTCTTTCTTTATATGATTTATATAATAGAGTTACAACTCTATGAAAACTCTCTTCTAATTCGTGCTTTACATGTTGCAGAATTGTGACCATACCTTGCAGAAGAACCATCACAGGTAGAGGGCATCCTACCAGATAAAAGCTTAAACCACTAGAGCCTCAAACACATGAGGAGCCCGTGGATCTAGCTGTCCCTGTCGAGCAGCCCCCACAAGCTAAGGTTTTTAATGCTGAGCTTCGCTAGGCTATCTAAACTCTAGCATAGGTTGTCATAGCACTTGCTGCAAGGCAAGGAGTATGTAGATAGGTTGCACAGGACACATTCAGAGTCCGAGAATTCTTGAGGATAAATTCACCTGAGTTCATAGGGTCTGCATCTAATGAGGATCCTGTGAACTACGTAGAGGAGCTTCTGAAAGTGTTCTAAGTGATTCATATGGCAGGTGCTGATAGAGTAGAACTTGCTGCTGCCAGCTTAAGGGTGTGGTGAGGCTATGGTTCGACCAATAGAACAAGGGTAGAGGAGAGAAAGCCTCATTGCTAGATTGGGCAGTCTTCGAGGAAGCTTTCTTGGGGTGCTTCTTTCCAAGAGAACAAAGGGAGGCAAAGGTAAGAGAGTTCTTGAATCTGAAATAGGGCTCTATGACTGTGCAAGAGTATGGGCTGAAGTTCACTGAGCTATCTCGCTATGGTTCAGATATGGTTTCTTACATGGGAGGGATGATAAGGATGTATGTTGATGGGCTAAACAGAGGGCCAAAGAAAGCTTGGTGGGGAGCTATGCTTGTGAACGATATGTAAATCTGGAGATTGATGACTTCTGTGCAACAACTGATGGGGAGATACATATGATAGATTAAGAGTTTCTGGAGGAAGATAGCTAAGAAATCTATCCATGAGGTTGGCAATAGAGGGAACAGTAACAAATTCTAGTCAGGGCTAGCACCATAATCTGCTAGTGCTCCTACGCCCAGAAATAGGAATGATCAAAGGCCTCCGAATGTTGGATCCAAGGGATATTAGTCACAAGCTAATGTGGCTCAAGGTTTACAGGGTAAGCCACCATGAGTTAAGTGTGCTAGATTGCACTTGGGCATATGCCTAGAAGGAAGTGATGTTTGTTTCAAGTGCGGCTAAGTGGGTCACTTTTAGAGAGAGTTTTCAAAGTTGGTTGATCATGTAATCTTCTGCACCTTCCCTACCAGCTAGGTGAAATCAGAAAGGTATTACATCAGGCGCAAATGGAGCTACAAGCCATTTGTATTTCATGGGTAGTCACTAAGATCAGGAGAACTCGCCAGATATTGTGATGGGTATGATTTGAGTCTTTACTCTTGATTGCTATGTTTCGATGGATCCTGGTGCAACATTGTCCTTTGTAACTCCTTATATGGCCAGTAGATTTGATAGAATCCTTGAGAGACTTCTTGAATCCTTTGATGTTTCTACTCCAACGAGTGAGTCTATTTGAGCTAAGAGAATCTACAGAACTTGTGTAGTGTCGATCCATCATAAGATACTGCTGTTGATTTGGTTAAGTTAAAGATGACTAATTTTGATGTGATCCTTGGTATCAATTGGATTCACACCTGTTATGCCTCCATTTTTAATGGAGCCGAACCTTTAAGTTTCAATTTTCGAATAAACTGGTTCTAGAGTAGAAGGGTGATTTCGTTGCACCTAAAGAAAAGTTGATCTCCTACCTCAAGGCAAGAAATCTAGTTTTCAAAGGTTGTAGCTATCACCTTATATGAGTTAAGTCTGATTATTGAGTCCCCTACTTTTGAGTCAGTCCTGATTGTGAATGAGTTTCCTGAAGTGTTTCTTGAGGATCTGCCTAGAGTCCCTCCTAATAAGGAGATTGACTTTGGGATTGATGTTCTTCCTGATACCCAAGCTATCTCCATTCCACCCTATAGGATGGCCCCTGCTGAGTTGAAAGAGTTGAAATAATAGTTGAGGGATTTGTTAGAGAAGGGCTTGATTAGGTCGTGTGTTTCTCCTTGGGATGCCCCTATCCTATTCGTACGAAATAAAGATGAGTCTCTCAAAATGTGCATCGACTATAATCAACTGAAAAAGGCCACGATAAAGAGTAAATATCTTCTCCCTAGGATAGATGATTTGTTTGACCAACTTTAGGTTGCCTCTTTTTTCTAAATGATAGATCTCTTGGTCATGTGATACTCCAAAGACAATCTTTAGGACTATATATGGCCAATTTTGAGTTCTTGGTCATGTTCTTTGGGTTGACGAATGCACATGCAACCTTCATAGGATTGATTAATAGGGTGTTCAAGCAATTTCTAGATGTGTTTATAATCGTGTTCATTAACGACATTTTGGTGCATTTGAGAGATGAGGAGGAGCATGTCAATCACCTCTGAATTGTCCTTCAAACTCTTAAGGGCCATGAGTTGTACGTGAAGTTCTAAAAATGTGAGTTTTAGCTTAAGTTAGTGGCCTTCCTAGGCTGTGTTATTTCGAGTGATGGAATTTGAGTAGATGCCCAAAAGATTGAAGCAGTTAAGAATTGGCCCAGACAGACCTCTCCAACTGACATAAGAAGTTTCTTGGGGTTGGCAAGCTATTAGCACAAGTTTATCTATGGATTTTCTTCACTATCCGCACCATTGACAAAATTGACTCAGAAGAATATGAAATTTCAGTTGTCTAATGAATTTTTGAATCGTTTCCAAGAGTTGAAGAATAGAATGACTAATGCACGAGTTTTAACCTTACCCGATGGGACATAGGACTTTGTAATGTATTGTGATGAGTCAAAAGATGGATTGGGTTGTGTGCTGATGCAGAGAGGGAAAGTGATAGCCTATGCTCCCAGAAAATTTAAGGATCATGAGGAACCATCCAACCTAAGATCTTGAGTTGGCAACAGTGGTGTTTGCACTTACAATCTGGCAACACTACTTGTATGGAGTGCATGTGGATGTTTCCACTGACCACAAGACCTTGCATTATGTCTTTAGTTACAAAGAGCTCAAAATGCTATAGAGGACATTGTTGGAGTTGTTCAAGGATTATGTCACGACCCAAGCATAGGGCCTAAATGTGACAAGATGAATAGGGAACCCGAAGAGACCCCAAATAAGCCTCTTAGCATATCAATCACACATCCTTGGTCATGGAAGCAAAATAAGCATTTTAGGATATAATAAAAGGGAAGTGGGACTAAGGGAAGCCTTTAATAATCATGAAAGCATAGAAGAGGCAAGCTCATAGCATAACTACATCATAGTATTCAACAACACCTCTAACTTTGAATGAAGCGGGGGCCAAGACACCTCCGGGCTCACCTTTTTAATAATAAGCATTCAACATAAGAAAGAGTCCCAACATAACATGAAGTAAATTGATATTGTCCTTGAAATTGAGGACTCACCAAAGCTTTCTCTGAATCGAATAGCCACATTGAGGAGGATGATCAAAAAGAGCTCCGGTTCCTGCATGGTAATATCATGTAGGCATAGAGTATGCGTTAGTATATTTGAATGTACTAAGTATGTAGGATGTAATGCAACAAAGACATAAGCCAATGTATTCATAATGCATAATCATAAGCAATGGATATATTATCTCAACATGGCGTGCATGATCAATGCCTGTAGTAAAACATGATTGTAAAACATTCAACTTGCATATTACATAATACACATGTGTGAAGAGACCTTAACCGACATAGACCAAATGAGCTACTTCTTGGAATCCATGGAATGTCACCCCCTTGGTAAGGTGATCGAGGCATATCACTCCATCGATAAGGTATGGTCTAATTGCCATGGTCACCATACAATGAATAGTATGAGTCAAGTCACCCTCTCGTCAAGGTGATCAAGGTATGTCACCCCCTCGACAAGGTGTAGTATAACTAGATGGATCCACTAGAAAGCCATAAGAGAGATCATATATAATCCTATGGTGGTACATAGTTTATAGACTAAGACTTTATATAAGGACTCCTAGAATCTAGTGTCATCTTAAGCCTCAATCGATGCTAAGTCAAATCCCACAAAACACTTCACATAGTCATACTTTAACCATGATGTAAACAACATGTAAGAGACATGATGACATGATTTGAGTAGCTCAGAAATATGAATGACTTCTAACAGTGAGCCTAACTTGAAAATGAGAGTAGATAATAATCATACATGATCCCTTGTTTTAACATGAATGGTGCACAAGATGGGAAATTCTTGAAACAGGGCTTAACTTGATACTTGCAACATCATAGATACTTTTCGTGAATTCAACATATATTTTAAAGCCATTAATCATCATAAAGCTACTTGACTTGTAAATCATGTAATAGATCATCAATAACTTGAGAATTCTTTTCATGACATTTTGTCAAACATATGGTGGTTTCATAATACTCATTCAAAATCATGTAATTCAAGAGTGAAATAATATGAGTAAACTCAATGTAAATAAACCCACAAACATGTAGTAGAACCCTCATGTAGGGTACCTTGAAGTCCATCAAAAGAGCTCATAATAGTTCATAGTTTCATATCTTAACACATGCATAGTCTCAATATACAAAAGCAATTCATGGAACAAGATTCAAAATAGACACTCTTATATAATCAATCAATACTTGTCAAAATCCCAACATGATTTATGCTCATATTTCATAATAAGAGATACCCATAGGTAAGACAACTTGAAAACATACTATTTTCAAGAAAAGATAAGGTTCAGCTCCATGGGTGAAAGAACCTATGGGTGAAGACCCGCATACCTTAAACGTTGAATTCTTTGAGGTGAACTTGAAGTAGACTTAGATATTGGAATTAGTACTTGAGGCCCAAAAGTGAGCTAAAATCCTTGCATCTGAATGAGAGAATTGATAGTCTTAACGAGATTTTAAAGAGGGTTTTGTGAGCTATACAATTGAAAAATGGCTCAGTATGGGTAATTGCACATTTAAATCGTCATGGGGTTATTAGCCCAATACCTTGGACGTAATAAGAAATTTGAGGAAAATATTATACTAGTTCGTTCCCCTAGCACGATGCGGACCCAACAAGGAGGCAACATTTACATTAGTCCACGCACCTAGCGCATCGTGGCCTGGGTGCAGACCGACACTGGAATTTCAAAACTTAGCAAAAATTATTTTCCACTGTTGTCTTCTAAAATCCGAGTTATACCCATCCCCCATCAATTTTGCCCTCGATTAAGAATATGATGTCAGATTTTTGAAATCATGCACAAATTTTGAGATATATGGAAATGATGATTATGGGGCATTCCGAAGCATATGAGGATTGTTTCGATATCTCTCCCTTGGGTACATTCATTCCCGAACATCAAAGAAACATGCATAAGAGAAGTAATTATGAAGATTTTAGCTCGACATGAATGCAACAAATACATTTAACATCATTTTCAAAAATCTTAACAACAACGTCAAAAATCACCAAAAACTTGTTACGATGAACATGAATGCTTGCAAAATGGCACGAGGGATAAAACTTAGGGCTTGAAATTTTGGATAAGAATAAACTAGTTATCGTAGACTTGAATAAAGTGAAAGAGTTATGGATATCGCTTTTTCATGTCCGCCTCGGCTTCCCATATCACTTCTAACACATTGTTTCCGCCAAAGGACCTTGACGGATGCTACATCTTTGTTCCTCAACTTTTTCCTTTATAAGCCTCATTTTCTCCCTAGTATCCATTACCAAGTCCAGTCAACTAAAACACATCCCATCAATAAACCTCCCTCAAATCTTGACACATTTTTATGGAACGGTGGTAAATAGAGTAGGATGAGTTATTACCCTCATTCAAAATCAACTCACTTAAGTCATCAACATTTGGCACACATAACCTACTTTGGTACCTAAGGGCACCATCTCCCCCTTGGGAGAAAACCTTCAGTTTTCCATCCTTCATCAATATCTTCAACTATAGCAAGGCAGGGTCAAGATCTTTTTTTGACTTTACTTTCTCAATTAAGGAAGATTTAGAACCATTAATAACTGCTACAACACCATTTTAAATTTCATCCAACCTAAACCCAACCTAGCCAACAGGTGAACTTCTTTAGCCACCTCTTTGCTACCATCACCAATATGAGCTAGACTACCCATGGACACTCTACTTAGAGCATTGGCCAAAACATTAGCTTTGTTGGGATGATATTGTAAACTTATGTCATAATCTTTAAGGAGCTTTAACTACCTTCTTTGTCTCAAGTTAAGATCTTTTTGGGTGAACATATATTGGAGACTCTTGAGCTCGATAAACGCATCAACATGAACCCCATACAAGTAGTGACACCAAGTTTTCAAAGAAAACACCACGACCGCCAATTCAAGAGAGGCATATTCTATCACCTTGCCATTTTGAATCAAAATACACCCCAAGTAAGTTCTTGAGACATCACAATATACCACAAACCCTTCCAACCCTTCTGATAGAGCAAAAATAGGAGCAGAGACAACTTATCTTTCAAAGTTTAGAAACTCATTTCACATTATCGGTCCACACGAATTTTGCCTCTTTTTGGGTCAACTTTGTCATAGGAGAAGCAATAGAAGAAAAGCCATTCACAAACCTCCTATACTAAACTGCTAAAACCAAGAAACTCCTAAAATTCGATCGAGTCAAGGGTCTAGGCTAATTTCTTGTCACCTTTGTCTTCTTACGATCCACCTTAATGCCATCATGCGATACCATATGCCCTAGAAAAGCAACCTCTTTCAATCAAATTCAGATTTTCCATATTTAGCAAAGAACCTCTCATCCCTCAAGATTTGCAACACCACCCTCAAGTGATTCACATGCTCCTCCTCCTCACTTCGAGAATAAATCAATATATCATCAAGAAACACTACCACAAATATACCTAGGTAGGGTTTAAAGACTTTATTTATGAGATCCACAAATACAATAGGTGCACTAGTCAACTCAAAGGACATAACCACAAACTCAAAGTGCATATACCTAGTTAGAAAATCCATCTTGGGAATATCACTCCCTCACCTTCACTTGGTGGTATGTGGACTAAAGATACATCTTAGAAAATTGACTAGCCCCTAGTATTTGATCAAAAAGGTCATAAATTCTGAGCTTATGTGTTCTTTATGGTGCCCTAATAAGTTGCCGGTAATCAATGCATATTCTATGAGAGCCATCCTTTCTTCACTAATAACACTAGTGCACCCCAAGGTGATTTACTAGGCCTTATGACAAACTTCTCCAACAAATCATTCAATTGATCCTTCAACTCCTTCAATTCCGTCGAAGCCATACGGTAAGGGGGAAAGAAAATGGGTTGAGTATTAGGAACGAGGTCTATACCAAAGTCTATTTCCTTTTTGGGAGGAACACAAGAGATATCATTGGGAGAGAAATCAAGAAAATCATTGACCACCCGAACTGATCAATTGGAAGGACTTTGGACTTGACATCCTTAACCCTCATAAGATGATAAAGGCAACCCTTAGAAATCAACTTTTGGGATTTAAGATGAGAAATGAATATACCCTTGACCACCACATCACGACTTTCCCACTTATGGATGGACTAATTAGGGAATTGGAATTTAACCTTATGGGTTCTATAATCAATAGAGGCTTAGTATGCATGTAACTAATTCATCCTAAGAATGATATCAAAATCCACCATATCTAATTCAACAAAATCACAAGGCAACACTTTATGCATTATGAACACAGGACAATTCTATAGACACTTTTAGCAACAATGGACTCACTGTCATTACCCAAACCTAGGGCCTAGACGTGACACGGTTAATGGGAAAACCAAAAAGAACCCTAAACAAGCATCTTAACATATCATTATGCATCCTTTGTAGCGGAAGCAATTACACAGCAATAAGAGAATAAAAATAAGGGTGAATGGACAAAGGGAGTCTTTCATAGCTTGAAACATACAAGAGTCAGGAGAGTCAAAGCTTATAGCATCATTACATAACTTGTCGAACAACACCTCTAAATAGAGCATTGAGCGGGGGCCAAGACAACCTTTTGGGCTCACTCTCATAGTTAAAAGAATACAATAAGATAAAGAGAGTCTTTGCATCACATAAGATCAAAAGATATCGTCATCGAAGTTGAGGACTCACTAAATTTACTTTGAGACAGTAACACTAGCCACATGGAGGAAGTTGATCAAGTGAAAATCCGGTTCCTATGTGGTATCATGTAGGAATAGAGTATGTATTAATACATTTGAATATACTAAGTATGTAGGATGAAATGCAACAAGAGATTGGCAACATATGGAAAATGCATACATATAGGCAATGGCTGAGCATAGTAACAATATGACATGCATGAATAATGCTTGAAGTAAATATACTTATATAGAACATATTACATGTGTAGTGAGAGACCATCATTATAGATTCAAAGGCCTGCCATCCCCTTGGAAAGGCGATCGAGGTATCAACCCTTCAATTGGTCGATGATTATGACACCCTACCATCCATGGTGATTGAGGTATCAACTCCTCAATTGGTTGATGATTGTCACATGCTACGATCCATGGTGATTGAGGTTTCAACCCCTTGATTTGATGATGGTTGTCACACCGTACCATCCATTGTGATTGAGTTATCAACCCCTCAATTTGGTTGATCGTTATCACACACTACCATCAATGGTGGTTGAGGTATCAACCCCTCAATTTGGATGATGGTTGTCACACCCTACCATCCATGGTTATTGAGGTATAGCACCCCCTCAACAAGGTGTGGTCAACTTGCAACACTATAGATACTTTTCATGAAATCAACACATATATACCTTCGTTTCATCATCAAAATTCATTCAAGTCATAGGTCATGGAATGGATCATTAATAGTGCAAGAATCTAAAACTAGACATTTTATCAAACACTTTTGGTGGTGTATTATACTAGTGTACAATCATGCAATTCAAGAGTGAAATCATGTGAGAAAAATCAAATTAATCAACCCACCAACACTTGGTTAAATCCTCATGTTTAATACATTGAAAACCCCCCATCAAATATCATAACAGGTCATAGTTCCATAGCTCAAAACATGCATAGTCATAATAGGTAAATCATCTCATGGTATAGAATTAAAATGAGTAAACATGTATTTTCAATCAAACTTTCATGAAAACCCAATGTAGCATATGTTCTTAATCACCAATGAGTAATAACCATAAGCAACACAACTTGGAAACATGCAATCTTAGTAAAACAGAAGATTAGGCACCATGGGTGAAAGGACCCAATGGTTGAAATCCACATAGCTTAGACCTTGAGTTTCTTGAAATTGAGTTGAGAAAGAATTGAAGTTTTGAATGAGGGTTTTGGAATACAAAACTTGTTCAAGAGTTTCCTTGAATTTGTATTGCAGTTGTGGTAGAGGTGTTTGAGAGGATTTGAAAGTTTATTCAAGTATGGAGTGATGACTTGATCCTTTGCGATAGGGTTGAGGTATTTTGGGGAGGTTAAGATAGTATTAGAAGTCCAAAAAGATCATTAGAATAATTAGAAGAGAGAACCACTAAAAATACCCTTGAACTTGACACGAATTATTACTTTCATCCCTAAGTTATTGATAGGCTTAAAAACACCCCTCAACTTGGCGAACTAAGCTTAACTAGACCCTCAAACTTGACATTAATTATTATTTTCATCCCTTAACTAATGATAGGCTTAAAAGCACCCTTAACTTGGCGAACAAACCTTAAATACACCCTCAAACTTAGCACGAATTATTAGTTTCATCCCTAAAATATTGATAGGCTTAAAAACACCTATCAACCATATTTCTATAACTTATTAAATTTTGATTTTAAATTTTGTAGAGCTTCATTTGCTACCATATTTTTACATTCTCAAAATTTTCTTATGAGATTGTGGTCCGACCATAAAACTTTTAACTTTGCCGCAAGTCCACGTTGAAAAAAAATTAATCATTAACAAAATAGGAGAAGACAGAGAATCAAGCAATTAATAATGAGCATAAAAAAATAGATCCTGCTTTGAGGTTAGCAATAATGGAGGAAAGATTACATGGGGAGAAGAAGTGTATTCTAGTAGTTGGAAATTAAAAATTGAAGGGAATTTTTTTAAAAACAAAAGAGAAATTAAGTTTGATGTGATATTTTTTTAACATTTCACGCGCTTTAAATAAAGTGTACTCACTTGTTGTGGCATGCGATATGGGAGAGGTATATCTAAGCTTAGTTTTCCAAGTTGAGGGGTGTTTTGAACCCTATCAATAGTTTAAGGACGGAACTAATAATTTGTGCCAAGTTCAAGGATGTATTTCAGCTTAGTTCACCAAGTTGAGGGGTGTTTTAAATCCTATTAATAGTTTAGGGACGAAACTAATAATTCATGACAAGTTCGAGGTTGTTTTTAGTACTTCTCTGTAAATAGAATTTATGAAAGTGTCATTAATGAAACGGTGAGATATATTGACAAAATGTCACCTCACCTGAGGTTACATGGGTCGTGTGGCACGCCATGGGTCATATGGAGTGCCTGTGAGATGATATGTAATCAAAAATTTTGAAGTTGGGACACTTGGAAAAAGTTAGCGTCATCATCGCTTTTACGAGAGCCTCCACAGGTCGTGTGGTGCTATCCGGTCCATGTAGTGGCCCATGGAGCTACACTTGGAGAGAAAAATAAATGTTTCCATGCTCCCATGCCAAGGACCATGCCAAGGACCATGGCTCATAAGGCTTGCCATGGTCTATGAGGATGGCCGTGGCACTACACTTAGTCAAAAACTTCCTCCCATGCCCACTAGGCCTCACTTGCATATTCCCATGGCTAGCCACACAGTCAGTGGCAAGCTCCACATCCTATGCCACTGGACGTGCCCTATACCTTAGGCCAAAAATGATCTTTTCAAAGTCAAGAGAGTCCACACGGCTCATCCAAAGCCTCACTGCCCATCTAGGTGTTCGTGTGATATCACTGCATGGGAGGGTCTTACGAAAATAGTGATAACTCCTTTATTCGTACTTGGAATGAGGTGAAACCAAGTGTGTTGGAAAGCTAACTTAAAAGGATTTCATTTGACATGTCATGGGTCATTGAGTTCCATGTGAAAAAGTTATGCTCATTCAAAGTTGATCCTTACCTAAACCAACACCCAAAACTCAACTCATGGGATGTCTTGAACTGGTCTAAGTACTATGTCTCCTTCGACCCTGACACACTCCCCACCTAAAAAAATGTGGCTAGAAACATGGATACATGAGAGCATGGACTTACGAAGTGTCACACTCACCAACGGGGGTTCACACTTCATAAAGTTCACACAACAATTCGGGATTCACATGGAGCTTTTGGCAACAAAAGGAGTAATTAAAGAAAGAGTGGCACCCGGATCTATCAATGCATACGCATCAAAATTAAAAAACTTTAATATACCTGTGAAGCACTAATCCAAATCTAGTTATACCTAAAGGGGAATGGTTGAGAATGTCGATGGGCATTCTCATAATTCTTAGTAATCCATGGACAATGTCTCGAATTATGATCCTTTGTACCACACTCGAAGCATGCACACGAACCGGCCAAACGATTTCCAGGATGGTACTTTCCACTCTTATGGCATGGAGGAGAAGCTTAAACACCAAAACTCTTACCTTACCTTTGAGCATATAGACAATCAAAAATCTTGTGGACCATTATGCCACACCAAAATCATGCACCCATGTTCCTCCAACATGTGGCATCATGATTCCTCCCACATTTTAGGAACAGAGGATGGTCGCTCCACCATTGTCACCGGGCTTAGCATATGGAAGCCTACATTTAAATTTAGACCTTAATCTCCCTTCATTTAAAGCCACCAGGAAATCTCTCATCTTATTCCCAACACCTCCATTCTTGAAATATCCTTCGGTGTCCATCAAACACCTTCTTTGATGCTTTTTTCCACACTCTTGACAAGTGGCAAAAGGGATCTTTTTCCTCTTGTGCTTGGGAACCATTAGACTAGTAGAAGATGAGGCACCACCAACTCAGACCCTCTTAGCCTTCCTCTCCTTCATCTTACCTCTTGAAGTCTCGGGGGTACCCACTTGTTGATTGAGTTGAGCAGTTACAACCTTGGCCAATAGCTATAGAGCATTATGAACCTCCACATTTGACATGTCGCCATTGGGAATTTGATTCTCAAGTGAGAGATTGTTACCACCTTGTCCACTATTCTAAATAGCTTGAGACATATTCTAAAACATATTGATTAGGAGTCAGTAATAAGACTTAGGGGGATTAGCTCTACTGCACGACATAGATCATAAAGAAGTGAAACATTTTCTAAAGTGCCTCATGGCCTCCTATTCAAAATTGTGGCACACGTCATATCCATGAATAAAACTCTAATCGATGCGGTATGTTGGATTTTCTAGGAACATTAAGAATCTAGTGTTTTGATACCAAGCTTGTCATGACCCAAGCCTAGGGCCTAGACGTGACAAGTAGAATGGGGAACACGAAGGGGTCCCAAACAAACCTCTTAGCATATCAATCACACATCCTAAGTCGCGGAAGCAAAATAAGAATTTCATGATATAATTATAAGGGAAGTCTTTAATAATCATGGAAGCATAAAAGAATCAAGCTCGTAGCATAAATACCTCATAGTATCCAACAACACCTCTAACTTGGAATGGAGCGTGGGCTAAGACACTTCCCAGGCTCACCCTCACAATAATAAGTATTCAACATAAGAAGGAGTCTCAACATAATGTGAAGTAATTAGATATTGTCCTCGGAATTGAGAGCTAACCAAAGCTTTCTCCAAGTATCGAACTA
Organism: Solanum ossicruentum; assembly: GCA_025774065.1. NCBI lineage: Eukaryota > Viridiplantae > Streptophyta > Magnoliopsida > Solanales > Solanaceae > Solanum > Solanum ossicruentum. The sequence goes on along the minus strand of JAOTQR010034235.1, from coordinate 2,058 downwards.
GCCACATAGAAGAGGATAATCAAAAGGAGCTCTGGTTCCTACATGGTGATATTATATAAGCACAGAGTATACATTAGTATGTTTGAATATACTAAGTATGCGGGATGCAATGCAATAAAGACATAAACTAATATATTCAAAATGCATAATCATAAGCATATATAATCTCAACATGGCATGCATGATCAATACTTGTAGTAAAATATGCTTTTAAAACATTCAACTTACAAAGTACATAATACATATGTGGGAAGAGACCTTAACTAACATAGACCAAACGAGATACTACTTGGAATCCAAGGCATGTCACGACCTAGGTAACTTGATCGAGCCATGTCACCCCCTCAACAAGGTTATTGAGGCATGTCACCCCCTCGACAAGGTGTGGTCTACTTTCCATAGTAGCCATGCAATGGATAATTTGAGGCATGTCACCCCTTCGTCAAGGTGATTGAGACATGTCACCCCTTCAACAAGGTGTGGTATAACTAGATGGATCTATTAGAAAGCATAAGAGAGATCATGTATAATTTTATGGTGACACATAGTTTAGGTAGTAAGACTTTATATATGGACTCCATGAGTCGAGCCCACATCTTAAGCCTCAACAGGTGCTAAGTCAAATCCCATGGAACTCTTTTCGTGAATAATTTGTAAGAGACATGATGACATGACTTGAGTAGCTCATAAACATGCTTAACTCTAACAGTGAGCCTAACTTGAACATGCGAGTAGATAATAATCATACATAATCCCTTGCTTTAACATGAAAGGCTCACAAGAGGTGAAAATCTTAAAATAGGGCTTAACTTGATGCCGCAACATCATATATATTTTTCTAGAATTCAATACATGCTTGAAAGCCCTTAATCGTCATAATGTCACTTGACTTGTAAATCATGTAATAGATCATTAATAACTTGAGAATTCTTGTCATGTCATTTCGTCAAGCACATGGTGGGTTCATAATACTTGTTCAAAATCATATACTTCAAGAGTTAAATAATATGACTATTAGGGTACCTTGAAATCCATCACAGGAGCTCATAATAGTTAATAGTTTTATAGCTCAACACCTGCATTAGTCTCAATTGACAAAAGCAATATATGGAAAAAGCTTGAAATAGACATTCATGCATAATCAATCAATACTTGTCAAAATCCCAACATGGTTTCTGCTCATATTGCATAATAAGAGATACCCATAGGTAAATCAACTTGAAAACATGTAATTTTCATAAAAAAGAGAAGGTTGGGCTCCATGGATAAAAGGACCCATGGATGAAGAGACACATACCTTAAACCTTAAATTCTTTGAGGTGAACTTGAAGTAGACGTAGAGCTTGAAATGAGTCCTTGAGTCCCAAAATTGAGTTAAAATCTTGGATTTGAATGAGAGAATTAGTAGAATCTTAGAGAGGTTTTTTAGGGGGTTTTATGAGCTATATAGTTGAAAAATAGCTAAGTATGAGTGATTTCACGTTTAAAAGGGCATGGGGCTACCCCTATGCCCTTGGACGAAACAAGAAACCTGAGGAAAATGATATATTGGTTTGTGCCACTAGCGGGACACGGACCCAACACAGAGGAAACATTTGTACTAGTCTCCGCCCCTGGCGCATTGCTGCCAGGGCGTAGACAGACACTTGAATTTCAAAAATTAGCAAAAATTATTTTTCTCTATGGGTGTTCTAAAATCCGGTTCATACCCATTTTCCACTCAATTTTGCCCCTAATCGAGAATATCACTAAAAGAAAAAAAACTTTTAATGACCATGTCTTGACGAAGGGAAATAAATCCGATCGTTATAAATACACTTATAGTGACCAAATTTTTTCGGTCGTCATAAATATACTTATAGTGACCAAAATTTTTTTCAGTCGTTATAAATATACTTATAGCGATGAAATTTTTTTTCGATTGTTAAATATACACTTATAGTGACCAATTTTTTTCGGTCGTAATAAATACCTTATAGTGACCACATATCTTTCAGACTATTAAAGACAAATTTTAATCTAACATTTACGAGGGGAATATTTTGATTGTTAGAAAGC